>JAQSVH010000014.1:468289-494577 GCA_029448705.1 Adansonia digitata
ATTTAAACACAAGCTAATTGAGCTTAAGTTTTAGTTATATCAAAACCAAGATTAATTCAAAGCTAATATAGCTAACAGAAACACCACACGAATTACCTTATATCCGAAGGATTGCAGATTAATTGATTTTATACCCAGTGCGATAAGTCCAAATCGACCAACCTGTAGAAGCAATCCTAAAGAGACAAAGGAGCTTCAAAGGCAGGTAAATGAGTTGATAAAGAAAGTGTATGTGAGAGAGAGTATGAGCTATGTGCTGTTCTGATCTTACTTGTACCTAAGAAAGATAGGATTTAAAGAATGTGCGTTGACTGTCGAGCCATTAATAACATTACGGTAAAGTATCAGTGTCCTATTCCTCACTTAAATGACATGTTAAATGAACTGCATAGAGCTTGTGTGCTTTTGAATATTGATCTGAAAAACGGATATCACCAAAGATGCATGAAAGAAGGTGATGAATGGAAAACTGCCTTAAGACAAAGTACAATTTATATGAATAGTTAGTAATGCCTTTCAGTTTAACTAAAGCACCAATCATATTTATGTGATTAATGAACCATTATTGCATGCATTTATAGGCAAATTTGTTGTTGTTTATTTTGATGGTATTCTTATCTATAGCAAAGACTTGGATGTTCATATTGTACATTTAAAGTCAATTTTATATGTACTTAGAAATGAAAAGTTATTTGCTAACTTAAAGAAATGCACCTTTTGCACTGCTAAAATTGTGTTTCTTGGTTTTATTTTGAGTGCACAAGGAATATGTTGATGAGGAGAAAATCTATACAATTCAAGAATGGTCAAGTCCCACAAGCATAGGTAACATAAGGAATTTTTATGGACGTACTAGTTTCTAGCGGTCTGTAAAAAACTTCAGTACTTTGGCTGCACCACTAACTGAGCTAATATAGAAAAACGTTGGCTTCAAATGGGGTGAAAAGCAAGATAAGGTGTTTCAACTCATTAAGCAAAAATTAACAAATGCTCATTTATTATACTTAACTTCAAGAAAATGTTTGAGATTGAATGTGAGGCTTTAATTATAGGTATTGGCACCGTGCTTATGCAAGAAAGGATGATCAATTGCGTATTTTGGTGAGAAGCTAAATGGGGCGACTTTAAACAACCCAACTTGTGATAAAGAATTGTACACATTTGCCCAAGCATTAGAAACATGGTAGCATAACCTATGGCCCAAGGAGTTCATGATTCACATTGATCATGAGTCTTTGAAGCACTTGAAAAGACAACATGAACTGAATAAGAGACATGCTGGCTGGTTAGAGTTCATTGAGACATTTCCATATGTCATCCGATATAAGCAAGGTAAAGAAAATGTGGTTGCGGATGCACTCTCTCGCATGTACATGTTACTCTCTACTCTTAATGTTAAATTGCTTGGTTTTGAACATATTAAAGAGTTATATCCTCTAGAGCATGACTTTAGTGGAAAGTATAGCATTTGTGAAGAGACTACCAATGGTAAGCACTTTAGGCATGAGGATTTCTTGTTTTTGTTCCTTATGAGATTTACCAGTTAAGGAATCACATATTATGGGGTTTGATGGGACACTTTGGGGTAGCGAGAGCACTAGGCGTTTTGTAAGAACACTTCTATTGGCCACATATTAAAAAGGGATGTTGAGAGAATTTGTGGTAGATGTGTCACATGTAGACAAGCAAAATCCTAAGTGCAACCCCATGGTTTATACACACCACTGCCTACTCCAAGTAAGCCTTGGATTGATATTTCAATGGACTTTATGTTAGGATAGCCTTAGACTAAACATGGTAGAGATTCAATTTTTGTGGTTATGGATAGATTTTTCAGGATGGCAGATTTTATTCCATTTCATAGAACAGATGATGCCTCACACATTGTTGATTTGTTTTTTAAGGAGATTATGAGATTAGATGGTATGCCTAGAACAATTGTTCGAATAGAGATGCTAAGTTTTTGAGTTACTTTTGGAAGACTTTGTGGTGTAAGTTAGGAACTAAGTTATTGTTTTCCACTATTTCCCACTATCACAATAGGCCCAAATACAAATCCTGACCAGTCCGACTTAAAATGATAGAAGTACCCCTTATTCCTATATATGTATCCATATATCATCATTTTTTATTTTGGGGGGCATATTATTATTATTTTTCTTATTTTTCATGTCCAAGGACTAAGTTGTCAAGATGAATTGCTCACTTAACTCAACTCTAAATAGTCGTTACGAAACGATCACTCGCCACCAATCTATTTTAGCTAGGTAAGATTAGTCACCTATCGGAGTTTGCATTTTGAGGTTATGAAACCCATAAAAATAAAAATCTTGGGATCTGTGAAGATACTAAGATCACATGAAAGGATCTAGGAGTCAATTACAATCACAAGTAAAGATCAACTTGGTCGTGATGCTCACAAATTGGGAACTTATTAATCATGTGTTAATTTTAATTTTCTGATTATTATTTGGTTTTAATATTTGATATTTAATTATAATTCTCATATATATAATATTTTATAAAACAAATTTATTATTCTGTTTGAGAAAATTAGGTTTTTAATATTTATTGAATATAAAAATATCTTTCTCATCCTCCTGGAGAAGCAGAAGAACACGAAAGTTTTTATCATTTTCTTTCATACCTTATTGAAAAGTTAATGGAATATGAAAAGTTTTAAGAAATTTAAATATCTTTTGTATCCCGTTGGGGAGCTAGAAGAATACAAAAAGTTTTTAACTCTTTGAAATTTGAAAAATCCCAATTTTCATTTCTTAAAAGGTTATCTCATTATAAGATAATATGTAAAAACTCCTCCCATATATTAGGAGAAATTCTATGTACTATTTTAACTTAGAGATATTGCCTTAATTTGCAAAAAAAAAAAATTAATTTTATTAATAACATTAATAATAATAAAAAAAATCATCCTAAGACTCGAAAATACTCTAAACTGACAAACCTATTCCTAATGTGTACTTTCAACATGAAAAGTATCCTAGTAATCACATAGGACCTGGTTTTAATGCAAAATTACCAAAATGCCTTCGGGGTACACCTTTAACATAAAAATATCCCAGTAGCCCTAAAGGACATAAAAAATGATCTAAAATAAAAAATCTATCCCTAAATGCACATATTTGGTATAAAAGCATCCTCGTGACTACTTCAGACTCGATTTTAAAAAAACTACTAAAATACCCCTAAGGTATACCTTTGACATAAAAGTATCATGATAAATCTAAAGGACATGAAAATGATCATAGAGGGTTGAACCTATCCAAAATGCACACTTTTGGCATAAAAGCACCTGGGTGACTATATCTGACTCGGTTCTAAGGAAATTTACTAAAATGCCTTTAGGATATACCTTCGATATGAAAGTATCTCGATAATCCTAAGGACTCTAAAATGATAAAAAAAATAACCATTTCACCCTAAATGAAGCAATTAAAATGTCAAAAATAACTTAAAATGGAAATTTGTAGCTAAGCCCTTAAACTTTTCAAAATCATATTTCATACCTTAACAAAAAACTGAAAGTATATGAAAAGTTTTGATATTTTCTACACCCCTCTAGAAAATAGGAGGAATGTTAGAAAGATTCCAAAACGACCAAAGTACCTTAAATGGATAATTTTTCCTAATGAACTCAAAAATTTTCACTTTCAATTTAGTCTTTACATAATGAAAAGTCATGAAGAAACACAAAACACATCATGAAAAATCATAGAAACAACACCGAAATCACAAGAATAATTCAACCAAACACCTATGGCCTCTATGCAAATTTTTTAATTTTACAAATTAGTCCTTAAACTTTTTAAAATTATAAAAATGCCCCTAAAATCAAAAAATGCCTAAAACATGTGTATTAATGCATTAAACACTCCCCTAAAGGGGCTGATGCTTTCAGCAAAGATGGAATGGCCTAAAAAAGTTTTTCAATATTTTATAATTTAGTCCCTAGACTTTCTAATATTACAAAATAATCTAAAAAACATGAAATCATCACCAATAAACCACTCATGTGATTCAGCTAACATGAAAAACACCATTCCAAGGCTTTAAATTTAGTAGTAAAATTGTTTTTAAGTCCCTTCAAATTTCAAATACCAAAATAGTCATCATAAAACTAAGCATGAAAACATCGTCATGAATCCATATTAGGTTCGGCCAAGGCATAGAAGTCACCAAAACAGAGTTTTTTAATCATGAAATTTCATAGATAATATTATAAATACATAAATGAGTTTTTACCAAGCTTCAAAATACATGAAATCACTAATATTTCAACATGAATATGACATGATAAATATTACGAAACATATACTCATGAGGATAATATCATTTTTACCAATAAACACAAATTATTAAAATGAAAATTAACATAAATACATCAAAAATCAAATATATCAACAAAATCTGTAAACTTTGAGTATTGTTTTCATGCTTGGCCTTTCCACATGGGATGAAATCCATGAGCTCAAGTAATCATACAATTAACTAAAATGAAGAATCAAAGATGAAAATAACAAAAAATGAAAGGTTTTGGAAGAGAAATACCTTAAAAGCCTTAGAAAGTTACGAAATTTTCTTGAATTTTTTAGTGTTTTTTCATGCCAATTTACCAAAGCTTATTTTGAAACAACCTTTCCCTATTTAGGAGAAGGATTCAACCAAGGGCCGAAGTAAAAGCCCTTGGCCGAACATGTTCTAGCATTTTCCATTTTTTCTTTTTGTATTAGTTATTTATTTATTTATTATATTTGTAATTATTATTTTTTATTTTGATTTGATTTAAATTAATTAAGTTTGTCATTTTGTGCATTATATCATCCATGACATCATCAAGCTTTAGAAAACCTTGTATGATATTTGTATATAATAAGTAAAATTATACCAAAAAAATTAATTAAAAGGATTAAATTGTAAAAAAAAAATTATGTATTTAAACTAAAATTTCATATAATCCATTTTAATTTAATCTAATAACAAAATCAATTTTAATGTTCAAGAAAAAAATTAAAATTCTAAACTCATAAAATTTCACGAGAAAAACCTTTACAGGAGAAAATTGTTGTATGAAAAAAAATACAAAACTCATAAACTAAATTGAATTTTCAAAAACGGATTCAATATTAATTTAATAATAATATTTGAAGAATTTTAAAAATTATAAACTCAAAAAATCCTACCAAAAACTTTACGAAGTAAAAAAATCCAAATCTTGGAGATGGGAAAATTCTAAAATTATTTTCAAAATTTATAAAAATGAATTTTATTCAAAAAATTAGTTAAAATTTTAATTTATAAAAATAATAAAATGAAAATATAAAATCCAAAACAATTTTTATCGAAAAAAATTACAAGTATGATACTCGCAATACTATGAAAAATTCAAATTTAAGTCCCAAAATTGACAACTTGATACCTCATGGTAAAAATGCCAATAAAAATTTTTCCTTGAATATTTCTGATTTTTTGGAATGCATATTGGCATAAATACCACACAGGTATCAGTAAAAATATACAACGATTAACTCTCTAAATTTTACAAAAAATTCTCAAAAAATTATTAAAAATGGGAAATTTGACTGTGGTATCATTCACTCAAATGAATTTCTACAATTGGACAAGACAATATTCAAAAGCAATTTTTCTCTTGAATATTCATCTTTTATATCGAAAATTAGCATTGAAAATAGCACGCAACCATTTAATTATGACTGAAGTGATTCTAAAAATGTTTGGTCTATCTAAAAGAAGTCACCCTTAACTAGGGTGGTTGTTAAGTTCTCAATCTCTGGTATTTGGGACTATTGGAAAAGAGACCCGAACAAAATTAAGTGTCTACAGTCACCTACAAACTAATGGTCAAATCGAAGTAGTAAATAGGACTTTGTCTACTTTGTTAAGCGCTATTATTAGACAAAATATTAAAACATGGGAAGATTGTTTACCACAAGTGGAATTCGCCTATAACCATAACATTTGACTATTAAATTTTCCCCATTTGAAATCGCGTTTGGATTTAATGCATTAACTCCATCTCCTTTACCAATGACTGAGCTTGTTAATTTAGATGGCAAACAAAAAGCTGAATTTGTTAGGTAGAATACATAAGAAAGCAAGACTTAATGTTGAGTGAAGAACAGAGCAGTAAGCAAAACGAGCCAACAAAGGGCATCACAACCTTGTTTTTGAGCCTGAAGATTAGGTTTTGCTGCATTTGAGAAAAAAGAGACTTCCGATGCAAAGGCGCTATAAATTGCTTCCGAGAAGAGATGGCGTTTTCCAAGTTTTAGAACACATCAATGACAATGCTTACAGGATAGATATACCAGTTGAACACAATGTAAGTGGTGCTTTTAATGTTATTAATTTAAGTCTTTTTGATGTAGGTGATGATTTGAGGACAAATCCTTTTCAAGAGGAGAGGAATAATGCATATCATGGCACGACTTCAAGGGATCCAATTCAAATTCTAATTGGTCCAGTTAAAAGAGCATGAGCAAACGAGTTCAAAGGTGCACTTAATGGGCCAATTCAAGAACTGTGGGCTCAAGTGGATGCATGGAGGCCCATTGAGCATGGTCCATAATTCAACAAAGGTGCATCAACATAATTCAATTTCTAGAAGAATCCAACCAAAGCTAAGCTCCATTTCAGCAAATAAAAATTGGCATTTTATTTTTTTCTGTTTTAGGCGTGTGAATAGCAATTTAATAAAATGATTATTTTCTTTTATGTTTTAGGTGTGTGAACAGCTATTTAATAGGCTAAATGTTTCCTTAAGCTATTTTAGGAACTTTTTGTAATAATCCAACGTATTAATAGCCATTTTTGGAGAAGGAAAAGTTTGATCATTATTCAAAAAATTATCAGTTATTTTTTCTCTTTGGTTCTTTAAAGAACCATTTAAACTTATCAGAATTTTCCATGGCATTCATCAACCAATCCTTCCATAATTGATTGTGCGTCTTCCCCATACCAAGGTTCTTACCTTCATATAGGTAACGAGTCACATTTTTTCCATTCACATCTAATTGTAGAACGATCTTGGGATCCTAACTATTTTAGGTCTCATTATTTATGACAAGGTTCGTATCATGGGACCCATAAAACACAAGAACAAGGTTAAAATGCCAGAGATTGGTTTTTTGAGGTGCACTATGTTGCCTAAGTTAGAGAGAATCGAGCATCGAAGATGGAATAATAGTCTTTAGGGAGTTTTTCTAGTCTTTACCTTGATTCATGTTTCGTTAAGGTAGTTATATGTTAGTAAGAAGAACATTAAGTGGACATATGTCACCGCGAAAGAGGTAATGTCTTTGGTTGTTGCGAGGTCCTTGCAACGTATTGGCTTTTAGCAAGGTGACGATGCCTAGTCTTCATTTGGTGAGAAGTCATGCCTTTGGCGGAGTTTGCTCCCTATGCTCGAATGATGAGATCTATGCTACGCTCAAGATGCTTAGCAATATGATTATTTTTGGACTCATTAAATGTTGTTAATCAGTGTGATGACTTTCTATCCCTAAATGCCTCGCTGTTAATCTTCTTGAGTTTGACCAATTATTAGGCTTGCTTGTTGGGCTTTGGCATTGGATAAGATCCAGTGGGCTCAACAATTTTCATTAAAAGACTTTGGTTATATAAATATATTTGATAATAAATAAAAATAGTTAAAGCTTTCATTAAATTGCTTTATTTTCAAATTTCTAATTTTTATTAACCTTAAAAAGTAAATTATTTATTTGATAAATAAAAATGATTTGAAATTTACATTAAATTTCTTTGTTTTTAAACTTGTAATTTTATCTTAACATTAAAAGTAATAAATTCTATATTAATTTGATAATATTTACAAAGGAACAAAGCTTTATATGGTAATGCAATTTGGGTTAATAGGTAGTTTATTAATTTTATTTATTTGTAAAATATATAATTGTATGTTCGAAATTAACAAAACAACAAGAATTCATATGTGATACGTATAACGATATATACTATATATAAGAGCACAAATATGGATTTTTTTAATTGACAAAAATAATTGTTGTTATTGACTATATTTGTAAATTACTATTATAAATTTTTTAAGTATTAATAAGATTTATCAAATTTATAAATAAGAAGTTAATTTCATTAAAATATTTTTGTTAAATGGATTAATTTGATAATAAATGAAAATAATAAAAATTTTATATGAAATTGTTTTATCTTAAAAGCTTTAATTTTTCATTAACGTTAAAATAAATAATTTCATCTAGCATAAGTAAAAGAAGACTTAAAATTTTATTTAAGTATTTTATCTTTCTAAATTATTTGTATTAACATTAAAAATAATAAACCTATAATAATTTGATATAATTTGCATATTAAACAAACTTTATATGTTAATGCAATTTTTAGTTAATATATATTTTGATTTTTAAAATATACAATTGTATATTCAAGAAATAAATATGTGAACGAGCATTCAAATGTAAGACATATAAAAACAAATACTAGTATATATAACTATTGAATAACATTCTTCAAGGTAATGTATAATTGTATACATATATATATATATATAGAGGGAATGTTAATCCCAGAGTTACAGTACTGCTTTAGTAAGTTAATAGTAGTATTTTTTTCATATACCAATTATTAATTTTAAAAAGAAAAAGAAAACTTTATGCCTCAAACTAAAGCTAGATTTGGCACTGCACTGTCTTACTCCACTTCAAGGAGATGATTTTGTGCAGCTACGTCATCATATAATCCCATAATCTATTTAATGTTATTTAAGCAACTGACATGACATGAATTGTTTTCTAAAATCTTATTCATGACTACTAAAGGTTCAATGCTCGGTTTCACAAAACTAATTTCTGCCATAAATCACCTAACCCCAAAACAAGAACCAAAAAAATTAAAATTAAGAAAGTACTTTTAAAAGATTAATAAATCCACTATTAGTGACAAATTCAAGAATCCTTCTACAATGTCGAAAAACCTCAATTCTTTTCTCCAAGAATACAGCATTCTGCTATCTGTATCAGACAAAAACTCTAAACTACTGCATTAATGCTACTTATCATTCTCGATTTCGAAATGACTGGAATGCCAAGAGCAGGAACACAACTTCACAATCTGTAGTGCAGGAGCAGAAACACAACTGACAAAAAAAGCAGTACCTAAATTCTAAAATTCAGTTGATTGCCTTAAATTTTACATTCACATTTGCTCTTTATATCACATCTCCAACTTGTGAAATTTCAGTTGAGGATAGCAAAGTCAGACAGGATGTCCACAGCTTGGGGGGGCAGCCAATTCATAACTCACCACGTCTGCGTGTCCAATAGCCCGCTTATGAGATTTGCGAGATTCCTTTTCTGGTTTCAAGGATAATTTCTTCACTCTGTTCTTCAATTCCCCCTGCTGCTGCTGCTTCATTTGCTCTTTCAGCATAGGGATTGCCGTTTTCTCAAATTTCTCTTCAGAAATATCAAGGCCAGAATTCGGTGGTACACTGGAAATTTCCAAAGGTGCAGCAAGATGCTGATCCGGGGTTTCTTTACAGGAAATCGTTGTACAAGGCAAAGCTAAAATGTGACCACTAGATACAGAAGCCTGCTTCGCTTGCACACCCTGTAATTGAGAAATTGAACAAGCTTCTCCTCCGACACCAACCTCCATTTTCTCTGCAGACTTCTTTCTCTTGTCCTCTCTAACCTTAACAATAAACATGCCCAAACTTTTAAAACCATAGCTAGGGCAAAAACTAAAATAGTTCAATTCCAGAATAAAAAAATTTTTATGAACTACAATCATTTTACTAACTAGTAAAAAGACTCAAATCTGCCAGTTTAAGCAGCTGTTGGAACTGAAAATGCAGCAAGTCAAATCTTAAATAGACAGCAGCATCATGATTCTCCTGATTACGTAAACACTCAGCAGGATGTTAATTATATACACTTAAAATCGCATACTGTCCAATAGTGCATTTTAGTTCAACACCAATGAACGAGAAAATAACCCAAAATAAGTTTCTTTTCATTGAACCAGGTCCACAGATTCAGAGCACTAATGTTACTTTTAATTTGCTCAATGGAATAACTATTCAGTCGGAATGGGAATAGAAGAATAAATATTACATAGTTTGTTTGGTTGAATGAAATAAAGGAGGATTACTATTACTGTGTTTGGTTGGTTGAAATAATGTTAAGAAATATGCAAGTAAAAGATATAAAAGGGCCTTTTTACCCTTGATTCAAACAAATATTATTTTGATTTATAATATTAAACTTAACTTTACTCATATAAATATTTAAATAAATTTTGTTTAGTAAAAAAATATAAAATAAAAATAATAAAATTATTTTTAAAAATATATTAATAAAAATAATATTTAAAAATATGATTAAAAATAATATTTTCAAAACATAGTCTAGACATGTAATATTTAATATCCATAAAATAAATATTCAAATATAAAAATATTTTGAATATTATTTAAACATTATATATATATATATATTTTTGGAAAACATAAATAGCTTTCTTTTGGTTTTTCATTTCCACTCTCTCTCTCTCTCTCTCTCTCTCCAAATTTCTCATTCTCTCTGTAACTTCTCACCTCGCTTAAATTAAAAATCCAAAAGCCACCCGGAACTTTCTTCAATACCCAGATTTCAACCAATCGCAGCCACCAGCCACAAACCAAAAGTTTCATCCAAATCATCCTTTAGCCCTCCTCTTTCTGTTTTTCAACCTAGTTTTTCCTAAAAATCACCAAAACAGCCTAAATCTTCAAATTAAATACACGAATCCCACCCCTTTTTTGGCCATCGGTTATCACCCCCATTTTTTGATGTGTTCTTCCTCTTTCTTTCCTCTTTCTCTTCACAAATTGGAGCCCCAAAATCTCTTATCGCCGAAAACCCTAGAAGAGAAAATGTTACTTTCTCTAACGTTTTTCCAATTTCTACTTCTATGTTTGGTTGTGTTATCATCTTTGTTGTTATTCTTGTGATTAATTTTTTATTTAACTTTGGTGGCTGTTTACTTTAAAGAATTCTTTTTTTGCTATTTCTCATGGCATCGAATAGCCATTTTGAGGGGGGAGCCTCAAATGACTATTCAGGCTACGTTCATGGTTTGCCTCTATTAGGATATTCCATAGAATGGCAATTTGTTGAACCAGACTAAGGAGTTACTGTGGCTTGAATTAGTTGGCTATTTATGCCAACCAAATGCTTTGTAACTGTTGCATCTAAAATCCATTACATGCATGTATTTCACATTGCTCCATGGTCATTATGCAAGAAGATATTATATTTATATCCATTAATTAAACAAATAGTTTTACCACTGAATTTATTGAATGGAGTGTTAGGAGCACTTGACCAAATACTGATAATCAAACATCAATATAATCGACTATTCAAAGCTGCACTTGTATAGAAAGAAGAGGAATGAGAGAATTGTCCTTTTCACTTTTTTTTAATCATGGTTCAATAGTTGGGAGAGAGAGCGCTTCAGTCACCATAAAGATTTGTTTATGGCAGTTTCTTAAATTTGATTTAGATGGTAGAACCAAAATTGAAATCATTTCAGAAATTCTAAATTAAATTCACTAAGGATTATTAACTGGTGTGATCCTACATTTCCGAGTCTTGGGTTTCCCATTATCTCAAGTTGGGCCTTTCCACTTATTACCAAATGGTTTTAGGTTAGATGCTTAAGATGGGATCAAAGCCTATGTGTATTCTGCTCTTCATACCCATCACCCATATGAGGTTGTTCACATTTAGGCCCTCGTTGAGCTACACGCAAGGGGGTGGCAATATTAAGCAGTGTTATCTTACATCTGTTAAGTCTTGGATTTCCAGTCCTATATAATCAAGTTGGTTCTTTCCACTTATTGTTAATTCCTTTAGGTTGGATGCTTAATAATGTTAAAATGGTTTTATCCCATATTTATTAAATCTTGGATTTCCTTCAGTCTTATTTTCAAGTTGGACCCCTCTACTTATTGCCGATTGATTTTTTGGTTAGATGTTTAGCAAAGTATCAATGTCCAAGTTTTTTTTTTTTTTTCTGTGTGTGCGCGCGCCTATTATCCCATGTGAGGTCTTATTTTCAAGTTGGACTTCTCACATTTCTTAAATCTTGAATTTCTTATGGTCTTATATTCCAGGCGGACCCCTCCACCTATTGCCAATCGGTTTTAAATTGGATGCTTAACAAGGCTAGTCGATTAAACTTTGCAGTTCCTAAAAGTGAATCAAACAAATTTCTATTGTACTGTTTCTCCACAACAAGATGCAGCCTTTGCAATAGGCCGACTGTACTAAAGGACAACAAGCAACTAAACATTAGTCTAAATATATTTTAAGAAAACAAGAAATATTTAAATAAATATTGGCCCACTTCACTTCTGCACAATTAAGTGCTGCCTGATAACTAGAAAGTACAAATTAGAGCTCAAGTGCAGATTGAAGTCTATCATTCAAAACCTATAGCTAAACAGTCCATCTATCCTTTCTGTTGACACGATGGAAAATTGAAAATACTAAAATAAATGCCCTTTGACAATATAAGTACCTATAGCCATAGTCTCAACACAGTAACTAGAAATTGGTATCATAAGAGCTATAACATGTCCCAATATTTCCCCTTCATTCGAACCTCCATTTATAAAAGATCAGAACAGGCAAACATCAATGCTTTAAATCCAGTCCTTCGACAGCCTACCCAATCAAGACATAAGCCTCCATATCTTTAAAACAAAGCACTTTACATCCAGTATCTATTTATTTATTTATCCCAATGATCTGAATCCAGACCTCCAGCAGCCTACCCCATCAAGACACAGGCCTCCATATCTTTAAAACACAGCACTTTACATCAAGTATTTATTTATTTATTTATTCCTGTTTTGGTTTTGAACTAAACAAAAACAATAAATCAATGCAATTGATAATCATCTCCTCTTTTCAATATCTAATGATATCAAAGTATAATGCAGGATTGAACTAAAGATTTATATTGAGCCATAAGTACAAGATATGTGCATACCTTATCATATTCACACAATGCCCTTCTGCGTTCCTTTGCCCTACGAATTGCACTTTTTATCCCATGGTTGTCCATAATTCCATTTGGCCACAGTTCTGCCAGCTGGAGGGCACACATAGTGTATCAATAAAATGACCCAATGAAAGAAAAGCATGTAACTAATACAAAGTGCCAGCTAGGTAGGTTGGTAAAACTTACAATAAAAGTGAAACAAAAAAAGAGAAAGCAAAGAGGTGAACATATTGATATGGTCAATTATTTGCTGCCCCTTAAATTATGAGGTCAATCTTAATTTGTAGCAAAATTACCAATTGAAACAATATTCCCCCCTAAAATAAAGGCCATTTTCAATATCCCCCATCTCAATTAAAAGTTCCACAATTTTGAAGAAATCTTCAATTCATTGCTTACTTGACTGGTAATCAACAAAAGGTTAGGTTGAGCGTAAAGAGATAAAGAAGTAACTTACTACCAATCTAGATATAGATGGAGCAAGAAAATGAACTAAAAAACTCTGTGGTTAACGCATAACAAAATTTCAGCTGCAAAATTAAGCATATTAAACATCTACCAACATCTAGGCCCATATGGCTTCAACTGAAAGTTCAGATGCACAAATTGCAATCACAGCCACATTTCAAGATAGAAAATTATTATTTATCTCTTTCAATGTGACGACGTAGTCAAGGATAAACATACAATACAATATTTATGAATAAATGAGAAGTAAAAAAAGTTAAAATTAAAAATCTTGGTCAAAGTCAACAGTCCAAACAAGTTGAAGACAAACTCATTAGAACTTAACTCTAAGAATCTGCAAGCCTGTTATCAGAAAATGTTATCTTATCAATGATAAGAAAAGCCAAGGACATGTGACATATTATGAAAATATGCACAAATTTGGTATCTCAGATCATCTAAGGAAAAAGGATTCACCTCTGAGTCCTTTTCATTTTCAAGGCCAAAGAAGCAATACATACATACATACATACATACATACATACATGCATGCATGTGTGTGTGCAGGCATGTGTGTGTATATACATATATATATATATATATATATCAAAGGGAAACGCAAAATCTAGTGACAAACTTTAGGCCAAAAGGAAAAATCCTTGTGGTTCCATATATGAATCAAGTGTAACCCAAAAACCCAAGCGCTTCTCGTATTTAAAGTCTAAAGTAAAAGCAGAGAGAATAAAAGTTATGATCAAATTGTTTTGGATAAACAATAGCAAGTTATGGGCCAGCAAGGCACATGCCTTAATCTCACATAAGGAAAAGTCCAAGGAAAGCACATCAAAAGCTCAACTTAGATTCTGATATCCTGAGATCTGATGTCTTATTATTACGTCAATTTAAGCCCAAGACGCTGGCTGTAGTTGAACCCCAAAGAAGACTTACTAACAAGCTAGGAAAAAGAGCAGAGGAGAAAATATGCATGATACTCAAATAGTTATTTCTTTATTCCAGATTTCAAGTACACTCCTTCTCTTCGCATTTGTTTTTCTGAAAATCTACGTCAAATGAGCCATCATTTTAACATAGAGCAAAGAACTCAAAGGACGAAATTTTGAAGTGCCATGTTATGACTGATTAAAAGATAAAATCAAAGAGAAATATCAACTGAAGCCCCATATCAGGACACGAGTGTGTGTCCATACATCAAGCAACTAACATGCAGTTTGTTCTGGTCTTCTGATCTACCCAAGAGAAAATAGGCATCATCAGTATCTGCAATCTTTTTCATTTTCCTTTGTTTTTTTAACAAAAATTCACAGTTTTATAATATATTTATAAGCTCTTTGGGGTTTATGAGTAAGGCAACATTTGGATGGGCAGTCCTGTGCAGTGGGAAGGGCTCCCCACCACACTGCCCCCCCTGTCAGTCCCCTTTTTTCACAGGTCAGATAGGGATCCTGATTGAACTAACAACAGTAAAGTTAATTTTAGATGGTTTCGAGCACTCTTAGGCTTCTTTATTTTGCGGAATGAGATAGAAAAAAAAAATTGACAATAAGAAGAGCTTGGTTGCATTCAAAATCACACTTCTCTCTTCAGCCCATTAATGTTTCTTCATTTTTACTATTTATGCTTGCCCACAGTTCTGTTAACTATGTCAAGTTCTTTACTTAGTACTTAATTTAATTCTTCTTGCAATTCGTTGCTGCTCTCAAGGTTTGTATTCAAAGCTAATAAAAACCTTTTGCTTTTAACAAAATTACATTTTACATGATTCACTTCTTGATTACTTTTAAGACAAATATTTAAACTTTTTTGTTTTTCAAGTAGTTTCTTACATGATAAATTCTTATGTTTTGCATATCTAATAAGTGCTTAAGTTTATATAAATTATTTTTTTTATTTTAATATTTTCTAGTTATTTTTTATGGTTATCATAAGCATTTATTTTTCTTTTTTATTTTCTAGGATTTAATAGGATGAAAAATACAAAAGAAGCAAAAATTGGCTAAGTTAAGGAATTTATGTGGGTTTTGAATTCCACTGTGCTAATCTTGAAGAGCTTTGATTACACTAGGAGAAGTTGGAAGATAAAGTTATACTTGGGTTAAGAGCTTGAAAGCTAGAGTAATTACCTTTGAAGATTATATTTTAGATAATTATTTATCTTTAGGATAAATGAAGAAAATCAGCCCACAAATCCAACTTTATGGCTACATTCAGAAAGAAAATCGCACATAACCTCTCAATAGATCAAGATAAAGATTAGAGATTGATTTTTTATTTTTATTTTCATAAATTAATGTAATTATCTTTATCCCTAGCTTTAGTTGACTTCTTTCCCCATAAATAGAGGGGGTTTAAACAGTTTTGATCATCTCATTCTTATTCTTCCTCTCTATTTTATTCATTGTTTTCTAAACTATGTCTTTCTAAGTTTTTTTATTTTGGTAGTAAAAAGATTCGCAAGCTTTTGTATTATTCATCATGAGAAATAAATGAATTTGTTTTTAGAGTCATTTTTTTGACAAATATCTTGTGTTTGTCTATTTAAATGTCATGGTTATATGATTTCAACTTCTAGGATGCATGCTAGTAGTTTTCTCATATTTAATCTATAGCTAGTTTAATTAATCAAATACCTAATAGTTTGATTAGTTTTACATAAGTAGCAAATAACTTTAATGAGGATAGTTAAGTTTTCATTTTAAAAGTTATGAAAAATACAAGTCTTTCTTAAATAAAATCAGCTATTGATTTTGTTAGATTGAATCAGTTCCTAGTTTTGAAGGCTATCTTTTAGTTATATTCTAAAGCTTCTTTTAGGGTAGTTAAATGATAAAGGTTAATCATAGTGCTTAGCTTGGTTAATTAGGAATTAAGGGAAAGTAAGGAAGTCAATACATGTTTCATTCCATGGCTGATTTATTTGTTTAAAAAAATGCATAAGAGTTTTCAATGATTGATGATGATACACTAGCAAGCAATATTGATTTACTACCAAAGTCTTTTCATTGTTGATTTTTATTACTTAAATTATTTTCAAGGTATTTTTTTATTTTGTTTTAAATCAAAAACAATTTAAACCCCTATTTACTTTTATTAATTAGATTCTACCATTTATCCTATCACATCGTTTCTTTTCTTTCTATTCCCAAAATCAGTTTTGAGCTTGTAAAGGTCCGTGTGGGATACAATCTCTACTTCCCTACACTACAAATCTAAAAATCAAGCTAAATGAAGTGAGCATTATAAATGGGTAACATCGACAACTACCAATATCTCCATCAAATTAAAAGAAAATAGCTAATTTTGAATCCATTCAATACATACGAAGAGGAATCCAAAGTATAAAAACTTCTTTTAATTATGTACAATGATACATATTTAAAAATTCTTTATCAACATCAAGAAAATAAAGTATGGTAACATTAAACTTTATTATGATGACAAAAGAAAAGGAAAGTTATTTGAACAATAACATGTAAAAGAAAAAATTAAATCATAATCTTCCTCTTTTTTTTTTTTAATTATAAAATTTTTTCAACATTACATTTATCTTTCTTAAGAACTTTTGGCCCCCCAACTATAAGTCCCGGCACCCTCATGCACATGCCTACCACACAACCCTCTTTACCCTTTTCCCATGCATGTTCCCTTCTGGACTTCTAGGATATCTGTCCCACTCACATTACTGGAAAGAAAGTGTGCACCTTAAATACAGCTTGGTTTCATATTTGTATTCTGGGACAATCCACAGTTCTTCAGATTGGCAACTATATCTAACCCTCTAGCTACTTGATTGGCATCACATTCTAAGTGTCAAATTACAAATAGTCATCCACCCTAACCTATATTCTATCAGCGGTTAAAAAATTTGTCAGATTAAGCCAACTAAACAGTTTGAACTGGAGAAGAGAATAGATAGAAAGGATAACACCCAAGTCAAAATGCTTGAGACCAATGTTCCACACATTAGGTCATAGATTGATAATGCAACACTTCATGCACACACTTAATAATTAGGAAAGAATAAGCCAGTGCCTGGGAAAATGCCAAGACAGTTCATTTACGAAAGAAAAGCAAATAATTGGAACAAACAAACAAAAGCAAAATTGCACAGAGCAATGAATACCTCAACATATAACTTTCTGACTTGTGGACCTCTGTCTTCATCCATCCCCTACAACCATTAATAAGTAAAGAACTTAGTAAACTAATAAAGCTATTTTATAAAACAAAGAACATGAATAGTTAGTTGATAAAAGCACCTGAATGTATAAGTCATAAAGATCACAGATTTTATCCTCGATGGTGCTATCCATACTGTAATGTTCCTTAAGGACTACTTTTTCCTCAGAACCAAGCACTTCCGGTAAAAAACCAGTTGCAACATCTCTTAGCTTAGATGCCTGGAAAGCTATGCATGTTAGTAAGCAAAGAACTAAAATATGGAAAGCTATGCATGTTAGTAAGCAAAGAACTAAAATATGTTATCATCACTTGCACTGAATTTGCACATATACCAAATAATATATTGCAGCATAAGAATATCTTTCACAACATAAGTGATAAGACAACAAAGTGCAGATGTGTGTATTACTTTATTCCCGCAGCACAAAATGGAGGTCAAAGTTTCAGTCTATTTTTTGCTATAAGTGCTGCCTTTTGTGAGAAAGAAAGTTGTATGTTGCCGTTGATCAAAGTGGTAATAACCATATCTCTCATTATAATATTATCACCATCAATAATGATAGCAAGACGGCAAAAATTTATCGAAACACCAATATGGAACCAAAGCACCATAGAGAGGACTGCTTCTTGCGAAAGAGACTAGGAGCCTACAACCCAAAGCATCTAAAACTAATGGCAATTGCTCACAGTATAAAACTAATTGGCAATTGCTTAAAGTGATTTTTCAGGAAACCTGCAATTTGATCATTTCAGTGACCTCCATTTTGATCTGTTGAAATCTATCAGCTTTTTCTTGCTTCGCTGAAAGTCCCAGTAAAATCATCTCTCTTAAGTTCCTCTGTATCCAAACAATTGATTTGAGCAGGGGCAAAAACGAAGGTTAGTATGCAAGGCCATAATTAAAACATAAAGAACTTTAAAAGCTAGTTATGAAAATGCAACCATCTTAATTATCACAGAGAGAGAGAGAGAGAGAGAGAGAGAGAGAGAATGCAATTGTCCAGAAAACTTGCAATCAACTGCCAATTGGACTACTTAAACTAGAAATTAAGCCAATGAAGCATTGTCTTGATAGCAAGGAGGATGCCTTGGAACCTTTAGGTCCCATCTTCAAGTCTAAGCATGTGCAAGTTTTGGCCAACTTTATGTTGGTTTATTTAGTTTGTTTATCAACGTCTTCTTGAATGTAATAGTTATGCCATGCGTTGCTGAGTAATGCCTCATTGGACTGTAATTTTTACTTGTAAAAGAACATTTGAAATTCAGAAGTTATGCTAATTTCTTTTTTTGGCAAAAATCAGAACTATTTCCAAGTATGTCAAAGGTACAGATATATTGGCAAGGATAAAACCAAATTAAGAAAAAAAAAAAAGCCATTTCATTTAAGCTTAAATGCTCCGGATTCAAAACTTCTTCTTATAAAGGTTCTTCGTATTTATGATAATTTCATATATTGTAGTCCATAATAAATGAACAGTTTACCAATAATTCATATTAAACATAATTCTTTTATGACACATTTCAATGTTTGTCCGAAAAATATCATACTCTACTCTAATCTCAACCTTTTCTTACTGTTTCTATCATAACTACTACTATTCCTACTGCTGGTACTATACTTTTTTTAAACTTAATTAAGCATGACCAAGAGCAAAAGGTGCACCAAAAGTGCTAAGCACATTGTATTATGCAAAGCACGTGATGCCAAAAAAAAAAAAAAAAAAGGTGCTCACCCAAGGGAAGCAAAGCCCAAATTCTTAAAAGACTAATAACTGGGCACAAAAAACGAACTTATGTATTATACCTAAAAACTTGCACTATAGAATTTCTTTAATGAAAAAAAAATGTGGCACGATTCTGTATCGCAGTGTGTTATAAAGATTAAACATTAGTAAAAGTCATCATAAAACTCTAGCCGTAAGTTCTCTCGCTCCCATCACAGGCAAAAATTTATATGTGGCAACATTACAGTTTCCTAATTCTTGAAAAGTATACACACATATATCATATTTCTTTGTTGAAGAAAACACTATTGAAGAAAACAAAAGAGGCTAGGACACAGGAAAAAGAATATCCGGGTGCTTACATGATGACATGGCAATGAATGTGTACTGTGTCATACCCTTAAAAGACAACTCCATGCATCTTCTCTATAGCTTGTATATAAGCAATACAGACTCTTTGTTTCAAGACTCCACAAGATTCTGATAAGAACTCTAACGTCATGCATATCCATTTATTTACCATGAGATCTAAATCAAACCCTTCAAAATAGAAATAGATATGTAAATCTATTACATTATTTGTATTACAGATAACAAGAACATTATGCTCTAAAAAGCCTTAAATGTGTGTATAAATTAATACACATACACACACACACACACAAGTATACACATATGTATATATGTATGAAAAATGTAGTCGGAATTTTTTTTTCTTTTTATTATCATAACTTACCTTATCTAATTCAATCATCATAGAAATATGCGTACTTGAATTGAATATACATGAAATTAATCTAACCCAAAAGATTTATAGCCTATAAATTGTAGCCCAATAAAAATCTAACTTTCCAGCCCAATTAACCTAATTTAGAGTTCAACCCTAGTACCTACTACTTAAAACTTGTTTCCCCTTTCTCAGCAATGCAGCAGCCAACAGCTGCCCCAAACCAATATTTCACTTGCCTTTTGCCTCTCAAGGCAAACACTTATCAACAAAGAGCAAACTGCCTCATAAAGGCCTCTAGTCCAGAGGGGTTTAGGGTGCTTTTCCTAGATTGCATTGCACCTTAGCACCTAGGCACATGGCTTGACTTCACAGCTAAAATTGAAATTATTTGCTCATATATAGAATAAATAAATAATGTGACACAACAAGAAATTTCAGGAAAAATATATACTAGTAAATCATAATATATGTGCAAAAACACATAGATAGAAATACAATTATAATTTTAACATAAAATAGGAACATAATAAAAAAATAAAGAAAGAAAATATATATACATACATCCTGATCATGCTCATATGCTCTCAAGGCACTCCAATCTGATTAAATTTTACTTTCCTCAATGTTATGCACTATGCTAATTAAGTTTGACTTTTCACATTTTGATGCGCTGGGCTCCTGTGTACTTATTCATGGTCTATGCGACTGAGTGCATACCTTCAGCGTTCTCAATTGCACCGAATGCCCAAGAATATTCATAAGCCTGTTGATTAACTCCTCAGATATTTTCCCTTGGCTTGACTGCTGCAATTACCATAGAAATGGTTTAGAAACTAATAATAACTTTAAACTGAAATTGAAATCCTCCCTCACCCAAACCAACCCCCCCCCCGGCTCAGAAAAAAAAAGAAAAAAAAAAAGGAGGAGCTACCCAAATAATGGAACAGACAATATATTATTTTCTTACTGCTAGTCTGGCAACTTTGGCAAGCTTCTGCTTCACTTCACGAGGCAATCTTCTTTTGATAGCAGCAGATGAAGCATCAACATCCTGAACTTCCATAGTTGACAGTCTCGCTGTTATGAATATTAAGCGGATACCAGCTAGTTATATAGAACATATCTTAAATTTTTCATAACCAAGAAATTAAACATCCTAAGTTGATCCCATAACTCACATTCTGCAACAACTTTCTCCAACTCTCTGATGGCCCTTTCAAGCGTTGTCCCTTTTAGCCTCAAATTAGAAACATCCTTTGACTGCAGAGAAGGACTTTTCTGGCAATTTTGAATATAAAATCACATTAATTAGTCTAAGCAAATGCATATCATTATGCAGCCATGAAACTGCAAAGATGAAAAACACAATTACCAGGATAAGAAGTAAATTGTATCAGCTTTTATACGTTCGAAAGATAAAAGCCATGAGGAGCTTCACTCGCCTAGGGCCGCCAATTACTTTTTAGAAATTAGTTTATTGGCATTGTTTCTCAGCCCTATTAAAAAAAATAATAATGACAATTTCTGGCCCCTCCAAGACTTACAATGTGGTTCCCCTTCTTGCATAAAAGCCAAGTACTAATGCTTAACGATTTTCAGATTTAAAAGTTTTGTATCCATGGATGCTACCAATATTTGAGACAATTCAACTCCAAAAATTATTGTTAGTTTGCGTTGGACTCTTTTTTGCTGCAAGAATTCATACATGCTAACATTTGACTCCTTAATTAAAGAGATAATACTTAGATGACCTGTTCTTCTTTACACAAGCAATTAAAAGAATTAAAGAAACTGCAAACCGCTCAGCGAACAAGAACTTGATACATCAATTGATACCTTGTCCAACTTCAAAAGCTTACCCTTTTCCCCATCAGCAATAACTAGAAGAAAGAAGACAGATATCAATTGTATACGAGTAATTTTCCAGTCATTATTACCTTTTCATTTCTTTTTCCATAAGCCATGTAACTTATGCAATCACATTTATTTTAGTCAGGCAATAGAAAAATCCCATGTCAGGGATATTGACAATCTGCTAGCAAAACAGGAGGTATACCATAATGCATAATCTGATTAGAGGTTCACCCCTAACATTTGAGGACACAACTTTGATTGTTGAAATTTATCATCAGATAGAGAAACAACAATAAGTTATCTACATTTTTAAGAGTGTAAGTTAATCTACTCACATCCAACTCGCTGCTCATAGTCAACTGAACTGCCATTGAGTCCCAATCAAGTTTGAGCTTGCTAAGACTTGAATTAAGCAGCTAGCAAGCCTACTCAAGTAGCTGACTTTACCAATTTATTTTGTACTCAATCTATGATTTTACATGCTCATAGAGATTTTATTCCAAAACTTGAAACTTGTGATTAAAATTGATCCAGCTATATTTTCAATCCATACTCATTTACTCAAGGTGAGATAGTATCTCCTCCAGTCAAGTATGACCATAGAAAATGGAACTGAATTGAATCAAGTCTTGACCGCCAACTCACTATGCCACATTCATCAAGCAAGATTAGCCAATAATGAAATACCACCAGCAAGTTCAAATTTATTGAGCAACAGATAAGGTGCTTGAAATGTTTTTAATCATTGGCAAGATTTGAGCACCAGTATCCCAGAACTTGCATCTACACTAAAGACAAAGCGAAAGCCATACAGTATTACAGACTATGGTAGGATACAGATAGAGGCATCTTTACAAGAAGTACCTCAGCTAATCATGGAATGAGATTAATGATTCTAACCAAGAAATATGGCTAATAATAATAAAATTTCAAATTGTTTCAGTTATATAAAAAACATAGGCATTTCACACATGGAAATGTCCTCAAAATTGAATTACTCGTGACGACTTAATGTGACAATTGAAAAAAATATGATCAACTCCACATATATTCTTATTGAAATTTGGAAATACAATTGCTTACCTCTGGTTGCACTGGATCGACAGGAAGATTAAGATCTGGCAGTTCGCCACATGTTGCCCTCTTCTCCTTCCGCTCTACTTCGGTGGAAATTCTTTCCTCATCGTTTTCAGTCATTGATTTTCCCACTGGAGACTCAAGCTGTTTACAAGAATTCTTTTCCAGATACTTCTGATGTGCTGCTAAAGAGTTTGTATAATTTCCTATATCGCTAGAATAGAAGGTTACACTCCTATACTTATCAGCATCCTTTGAATTTAGTGGTGTTATAGAAGCATCTTTATTTGAGACTCCTGTGCATGAAGAATGTTCAGATTTAGTTCCAACGTTAGCAGGTTTTCTAATAGATCTTACAGGAGAACTCAACAGGTAATGGGATTTCTGATCATGTTCGCTATTAGCAGCTAAGTTCTGCAAGAAAGCAGAAGACAGTTCTTCAAGCAGTGCATTCGTTGCAGCAGCATTTAGTCTCCTCTGTTCCACTTTTGCATGTTTACCAGGTAAATGACCATCAACTTTCTCTTCTTGAGCTTCATCAGAAGTTTTACTCCGTTTTTTTGATTGTTGAGCCACTGACGATACAGATTCATTTCTGGACCAAACAGTATATCATTAAAAGGAGTCAAATCAACAATCAAATTAATAAATTATTTTCTAAAACAAAAAGTATTACATGAATAACCATTAAAATCAGCAATCAAAAACAAGTATGCATCACAAACCTGTGATTATATACTCAAAATAATAGCTCAGATTGAAAAAAACTAAAATCAATGGCTTAATTGGAAAAAAATAACCGATAAAATAATAACCCTAAAAAGAAAAAGTTTCTAGGCTAAGGAAACCAAAAGATATGGCTTCTTAATATGGCTAAGGAAACCAATAATTACTGATTATTCTCTTTTAAAGCTTTTGACTGATTAATAAAAAAATTTCAGAATTGGTATATCATTTATCAAGTATGCTTTAGATTAGAAAATTCCAAAAACCACCATATTCCTGGATCATCACAACAGCCAAGACATGAAAAGTATATAAAGAAGAATGACTTAAATAGGGGGAAAAAACTCACATGCATTCCAATTTCTCGGAGTTTGCAAGCAATCCATTCCGTTTAATTGTTGCCTTGTCATCTTGAGAACATTCATCCTACAAAATGGACATATGAACATTTTTACTGATCAATTAACTACTTCTGATATCTTAAGAATAGATGAGAAATACTGCAGTTCAATGATTAAGTACTATTGCAAAGATATAATCAAAATATGCCAGCAAAAGTACAAGAAAGAAAGAGAAACCCAATTGAATCACAACAAACAGTTTGACCAGAACTACAATTAGCAGGATGGGCTGTTAATTCTTGGTACAAAGGCAAGGAACAAATCAAACTTGCAAAATGATTAGAAATAGAATAAAAGATACTTGACTTCGATAAGATTATTTTCTTACCCTCAATAATAACTTCTTTTGTCTTTTAGCTCTAATTTATAAAAGATCAAGGATATTAAAGAAACAAACAAAAGGACTAATTGCCTTAATTCCAAAGCAAATGGAGTCATGATTAGGAAAAGTATAAAAGATAAGGAGAATTAGAATTTTTCACTCATTTAAGAGACAGTATTTGGAAAGTAAATCAACAGTAAGAGATAGAGTCCAGGACAACAACTCCATTGAAACAAAAATAATAAAAACAATAAAATAAGAGAAAACAGCCAAGTCAGTGAAAGCTGTCAAATTTGCAATGTTAAACTAATGTCCATTATATTACAAGCTCAAAAAATGAATTAGATCCCAATATATCTTTAAAGAGTATAATACTTCATTTGGAACAATTTTTCAAATCCTACACTATCAAGTGGTTACAACTTACAATCAACATCTTTTTCTTAACCAAGCACCCCTTTGATGGCCAACAAGCCGAAATACAGCAAAAACCAACATAAGAGACGATCTTCAATGCATCTACATCTCCCTTCCTACTACATACATAGACGCACAGAGACACATGCATATTATACACACACACACACACACACACACAAAAAACACATTCATGCACCAAAAGCATCCAACATCAATATGCCGGCTAGACATTGTCACTTCCTTCTATCTTTATCCTACAGAACATAAACAAATCAACTTTACTTTGTTTTATTCCAACAATTGTAATGGTGAATGTTTGGATGATTGCTACACAAATAATTACCAGTTATTCAAGAACTTTAGTACAATATTCTACAGTTATTCCAAAGAGGCTTGAGTTTGTGTACGAATACAGCATCTCAAAACAAGGGGCAAAAAAAAGGCACAATTAAAGCCCACAGCCACCAATTATTTATTAAAAATAAACATTTTTCACAAAACTTAGAAGGCTTCATATCTCTATTTTTTTTGCATAAGGCTTGATATAGTTGGAGTATGCCTGCTAGTAACAAAAAAACTCATCATTTTACACTTTTTTCTAACTATGGTTATTAACAGATAATAAGGAACCAGAAATAAACAGTGCTCCTTAAAAAGTATCATTGTTAACCAATCTGAAACATATCAGTATTTTCTGAAATTGACAAAACTAGGATGAGGTCAAATGGAATATAATATTTGAAATATAAAAAAACAGATAAAAGTTTGTCTTAAATGAAATTGAAATTTAACTGAGATCTTTACCAAACTTTAACCCATGCATCGACATCAAACAAAAACATTAAAAAAAATAACAAGAAAGTTATAGCACATGAAACAATAAATGTTAGTTCCAGCCAATCACTGATAGAATATCTGATATTTAACTCTATTAAACACGGAATTTGATGAGAAATAACCCCACTTGCCCCATTGTATAGGGTAATTAAATGCAGTTCATCTAATTCTAGTTCAGGGTTCAAACAAAGCATGTTACTCCAATCAATTCTGATACAGTGACAGGAGGCTTAACTGGTTTATGCACCTTCAAGCATGCCACACACTCACATAGAAACCACAAGAACATGCATGATAGCGTTCTGGCAGACAGCATAAAGGTACAATAAGAAAGTATGTTTATTATACTTATGGGCATGTATAAAGTTTATTATACTTATGGGCATTTATAAAGTTTATTATACTTATGGGCATGTATAAATGTATAATTAAAAATATTTAAGAGATGATAAGTTTTTTAGAAG
>JAQSVH010000014.1:494677-505698 GCA_029448705.1 Adansonia digitata
TATAAAGTTTATTATACTTATGGGCATGTATAAATGTATAATTAAAAATATTTAAGAGATGATAAGTTTTTTAGAAGTTCGATTGAATGATATCAGGCCACATATACAGGCTCCAATAACAATTATAAAAAAGAATTTATTATCTTAGCTAAAACAAAAATTTAATAACAATTAACTCCTTTATTTTCCATTCTTCTATTCATAAATGATTTCTAAGTAAGCATTTTCAGACTAAAATCCTAATTCATCTTTGTTAACAGTAAGCATTCTAAAGTGCCATCTTTTAGTTATGTTACAACTCTAAAATCAACCATGACAAAACGTTATATCAAGATAATCAGGATTAAAGGAACAACCAGCAAAAAGTGGTAACATCTTGACCAAATTGTCAAAGAATTTGGGGATTAGTAAACTAAATAAGAGATCAATTTCTTATGGGCTCCTGAAAGTGAATAACTGTAAAGCGTATATAGAGAAACTCTTGATTGAACCTTGTAGTCCATGGCCACAATTAATTGCTAGTTTTTTGCCAATTAAAAGTCAAAGATTCACACCAGCTTTCAGACTAAATCTTTTGGCATTCTAAAGCACTTGATAAAAAGATCAAACTTCAGTCCCAGCTTGGCTTGTCATTTACCAAACAACTCTTACACCCCAAATTATCCGTACGTCAATTGTCCAATTAAACTAGTCTCAGACAGCACTAAAACACAAAGAACAAGAGTTTGAATTTTCCAATGGGATCTTAAGAAATATAAGCAATGGAAAACACGTAGAGCAGTAGTGATTACCTGACATACAATGGAAGAAGTGGTCAGTAAATCCCTAGTCCAAATACTTAAAGTTCAAGAAAAAATTGAGCAGGATATTGCCTCTTCTTTTTTATGTCGAAGGACCATGACTAACCTAGCTTACCCTTTATGGTTTCCTATCACCAAAGTTTACAAACATCAAGTGAACCACTACTGGTTAAATTATGTCATGAAAGCAGTCCTTAGTTTGTTCAAGTTTAGACATATTAGTGGGTTCAGTGGCGGCAATTTTTGGAATGAAACAAGATCTTCTTCAAAATGCTACCACAAACATGATTGGAAAATCAAGGGCAAAAGGTTTACAAAACGATCGCAGATTAAACAATATAATCGTCCATCCAAATCACAAAATCACAAATGGAAGCTCTGTATAGCATACTTGGTCAATCCATATGAACAATTGTAAGTTAAGCACAAAGGCGCAATCAGGAATACAATTGTAAGTGAAGCACAAAGGCCCAATCAGGAATACAAATGCCATTACAGCTTGAAGTTAATAAGCCAGGCAAAGAGAATATCCTAGATCATGAAGATGACTATAATTCTTTTCTACCATAAGAAGGAAACAAAGACCTGTTATATGCCAATAAATATTCAGGCTAAAGGCAACCAAAACAGTTATTCAGCTCTAGTTCAAAAGGGTAACCACATTAAATACAAGATTAATCTGACTTATGTTTAAAAAATGAGCTGAATGGATCACACTGCAGTTTGTACAAGGTCATCTATCATAGATGATATTCCTATAGACAACTCACCAAAAGAAAACAACCAATTAATCTATCAACCTATTACTCATGAAGAATTAGCAACCAGCCACTAAATCATGGACAGTTAAGGAAATTTCCATCCTTTAGTTCCTCCAACACAGAAGCCAATAGTTGCAAGAGATTGCACCGCAATTAGTATTTAGATCCGATTCCATTACTGAAATATAGGTACTCAAATAGATTCTTCTTTTTCCTTCTTCTTCTTTTTTTTTTTTTTTTGAAAGCCACGCATTAAGGAATTTGATTAAAGTCGAAACTTTAATGGGATTCAAAGTAGTTAGACTTTAAAGAATTATACATTTACCTAAAACATGTTGCTTCAAGCATACCCATATAGTTTATCCATACAATGAAAATAAGCAAACCCAAAATTATTAATACAATATCACATAAATTACAATTATAAGTAAGAAAGACATAATTGAATTTACAAAAAAAAAATGCTATCAGAATTAATAATCAATCAAAAGTCCAAAACTCCAATCCTAGAAAATAAATATATGGAAGTAGAAGCAAGCAATTTAGTAAAATAGGCTTGGACCAAAAATTCTCACCAGAGAATCCTCAGTCTTTCGGGCAGTCAAAGCAATAGACGTGTTTTGAGCATCTTTGACCAGCCTCTTCCAAGATACTATCGTGGTCTCACCAGGCCTGAGCTCAATGGTGAATCTTTGCCTGCTAGCACACAACCAAGATGGTGAAGCAGCTGAAACCCTCGAAGAGGTTTCCCCAACAACACCAACGCTTTTATCATCTTCCTCCATGGGATCAGCAGCACCCGGAAATTATCGATCTCTATAGCAATCGAGTTGAAGAATTTAACGCCATCGATAATAAAAAGAATAACCGTGATCTTTCCAGGGAGGAGAGGGTTTAAGCCGCTGAAGTGTGATTCAAAGAAAATCCATTGAATTTGATTTGAATATGCATTTCGCTGGTTTTGTTACGGTCCCCTAGGCCGCTGGTCAAATGTTTGCCCTTACTATAAATCGGTTTTACCAATTAGGAAGATTAAATTGAGCGATACGAAAAAAAAATTAATAATAAGTTTTTTTTTTTTTATTGCAAGCAGGGATGACAAAGTCTTATTAGATATAAAATAAAATGAAAAAGAGAAAAAAAAAGTATTCATATCTATTTTCAACTCAATTTAGTTTGGATTAATTATTTAAAAAAGTTAAATATTCAAATAAAAAATTTAAATTCAAAACATCCAAGTTGAAGTAAATCTAAATTTAAAATAATTCAAATCTAAAATAATTTAAACTTGTAAAAATTTAAATTTATAATCCAAAATCAATTTGATCCAAAACCATAAATCCAATTTGGTAACTCAAAGAGACCTTGAAACAATTAAGACAAACTTGTAACCAAAATTGAAATGATCTAAATTTAAATTATTTAAATTCAAGCCAAATCAAATACATATTAGTCTAAATTTGAAACAATTTAAATTCACCAAATTTTAAAATAACAAAAACTTGACTGATTCAGTGATACGTTCATACATCATAACTTTTATATACATTTTATGCTTAACTTTTGTAATGTTTTCTATCTTTATTTTGGTTATTTATGTTTATTTTCAATTTCAAATTTTCTTTGAGGAATGAATAAAAAACATGTCAAAGAAGATGTTAATGAGTTTATAATATCGCAAGCATAAAATGGAAGAAGATATTGAGTTAAAAAGATCAAATCTTTGGTAAAAGCTTGATTCTTGCACTTCAAGTAACAGGCAGATTCTTGCAACCCAAGCAATATAATCAGGCAAATCTATTGTAAAAAGTAATTTCCAGATACTTTGAATATGATTCTCCAATTTTAACAAAGGTTTTTTTTCAGTCATATAAATAAAGACTTAACCTTAATATTCAACGGAGAAAAATAATGGAATTAAGAAGAGGTTGAGAACACAAAAAAAAGAACAAGAAGGAAAAAAAAAGGAGAACATGAAGAGACTAAAAGGAAAAGAAAGAGATTACAACCGATGACCATACTTGAGTTTTTTCTTTCTCTTTTTCTTTCATTATTGCTATTATTGTCTCATGAATATGTTATTGAACATATTAAACATGTTTGATTAATTTTCTTTCTCTGGTTAAAGGTGATTTTATAGCCTTAGATATAACTTTGTAATTGATTTTCAGATATTATTCATCAATTATCTAATAAATTTGCTTATGTTCTTCCATAAAAATTGTTCATGGTTCTTATCTTGATTTGTTTAGATGTGTAACTAAATAGACCTTGATAGTTATGTAATTGTCTTACTTTCCTATTCATTAGTAGCAGTTTATGATCAAAGATTATGGTTAACTTTTTATTGATTGCAATTTGGAACATAACATAGGGTAAATAGTTTGAGCTTATATGTTTATTATTTAGATCAACCTATCTTTCTTTTATTAAAGCTTCTATTAAAGTAAATCTAAAAAGCTTATTCTAGATAATTAAGGATTAAATAAAAAGCTTGTTCTATTTAATGACAAACTAAGGAGAGATTAGGTTAGCAGAGCTTATTACTATTTATGGCTAGTAGTCTTAAAAGATAATTAGAGATAATTATGATATTGATTCATAGTATATGTTTAGATGTGATAAATGATTCCTTAACCATTTTTTTCATCATTATTATTACTTGTTAGATATTAAATTTTGTTTTATTAAACCTTAGTGTTACTTTTACGTTTTTTATTTTATTTGCATTTTAATATAATCAACCTCCCCCATCAAAGTTTAGCTTATGTCTTTTGTGAAGTCTTTGTAATTTCTTTGGTCATACTAGATTAGAGTTTTGCATCAATAACTTATAAATTGAGAACAACGTCTATAGATATGACCTTTGTTTACTACTATACACAATAACAACCATTATTTAGTGCAATGATTTAAAAGATGCATTATTTAGTATATCAATTTTTGGTGCCATTGCCTGGTATTGTTTTCTTTAATTTATTCGTTACTTGACTTTGTTTTCTGTTTTTAGTTTTAATTCTAATTAGTTTTGTTTTTCAGGCTTTTTTGTTGAATGTTTGAGCCTACCGAAGAAAAAATAGATCAAAATAAGCTTCAAAGGATCTTGGAATTCATATCCTCTTATCATGAATCAAACAAGGACCAAATAGTTCAATTTGAGTAAGGTGACATGGCACAAAACAATCAAACACTTAAAGGAGTTGGGGGCACAATTTTAGACAAGCAATCTTTTTGCATTGAATATCCTCAACTTGGTGTTGCTTTTGAGTTCAAATCGGGAATGATACATCTATTACCTACTTTTCATGGTGTTGTGGCTAAAGATCCAAATAAGCACCTTAGTGAGTTTCATGTAGCATTTTCAAGCATCAAACCAATTAGCATCTTTGAAGAACAAAGCTAAGCTAAAAGGTTTTCCATTAACTTTTAGCAAAATAGTGTAAAGAAATGGCTTTATTATCTAACATCTATCATTATTATCACATAGAATTAGATGAAAAAACTCTTTTTTAAAATGTATTTCCCTACATCTAAGGCCACAACAATTAGGAAAGAAATATATGTCATTTAGCAACAAAATGGGAGAAAGTTTTTTTTAGTATTAAGAGTAATTTATGAATATATACATATCTTGCCCTTATCACCAAATTAGTGAGCAGCTTCTAATCCAATACTTATATGGAGGACTATACTAATAAATAGAAGCTAACAGAGGTAACAAGTGGAGAAACTTTGGTGGATAAAACACCCATGGAAGAAAAGAACTTGATAGCTAATGTAAACACCTAAATTTGTCTTAAACTCTATGCAAGCTTCTTAAGCCATCATCAAGGCCATTTTCCCATACCCAATATCTATCATCCCAGGTCAAGGTAAAGTGATCGAGGAGTCAAAATCAAGCAAAACATGCCAAATTTATCAAATATGTCTATGCCTAACCCTAAGGTATTAATACATTGGCTCCAATGTTCCAATTTTTCAAATTTTAGGGTGTGTATCGATGCATTATTTAATGTAGCGATACAAGGCCTTGGCATACCTAAAGTTGATTGTAGGGCCTTAGGGCATTGATTACATTACCTAATGTATCGATATGTTTGGCCAATATATTGATACATTAGGCTAACGTATCGATACATTGCTTAAATATATCGATACCTAGGCACTGGCATTTTTGCTTAAAACTTCTAATTAATCCTTTTAACGAATTTTCCCATAATTTTTGCCCTAGAAATCATCCAACTTGAGGGTAGGCAATGTGAGATGATGTTTAAATGAAATATGGTCCATTGATTAATTTAATTTATTTATTTGGGCCAAATTTCATTTAAATGTAATTGGGCCAAATTTTCTTTTATATTAAATGAGGCCCAATATACAAAAGATGATAGGTTTGGATGGCAATTTAATGAATAATTTAATTTAGGCTTATGGTACTAACATAGGGTATTGTAGGAATGCTAATCCTTCCCCACATGTGATTGACTTTTGAGCTTAATTACTAACTCTAGCTCATGTAGACTTTAAAATCAATCCTTCGAGTTTTATAATTCTAACATATTGGTTTTAATAGATATCCAGTTACACATAGCCTAAATGATTGGTGCATACTATAATTTTTTAACGTACTTTATAATAGCCATCCAAGAATAGTCGGATAAGTGATTTGTTTGGCAATCACCTTATCTTAACATGTGAAGCACTTTTTTCACCCAATATAATATTTAAGTCGAACTAATCACTGCAATGGTAGATGTTAAGATAGCTAATACGGTAGCTAGTTCATAACAGTTTAGCAATTAATCAGATTTGTTACCAAAGAAGGTAAATAAGATGTATTACATCAATCATTGAAACATTAACTAGCTAGTCTTACCTCCCTAGTTTATCAAATGGCAATGGGTAATATTCAATAATCCAAGAAGTATGGAGTATGTTTTATGAAAGATTAGCCAACCAACAAATCCCCATATTTATAAAAGGATAATTTAGAATAAGCTAATGCTCTAAGAGAGTTTTAAGGGCAGCAAAGGGTACAAAGACAAAGTATGGTCTTTTTCCAAACACTTACAATATTGGATGGAGGGAGTATCCAAATCTTATCTGTTTAGGAAATTAATAGCAACCTTATTCTAATACAAATTACAATTGTCCACCTAGCTTCAATCAACCAAGGCCTTAACAACAAAATCAATTTCAGCTATAATCTATTATTTATAATGAAAGTACATCTTTTAAGGATATAGTTAAATCTTTGGCTATTAACTCTTTAAAGTTTCAATAGAAAACAATAATAATTGTTAGGACTTGAAAGTGGAAAGAAGTCAATTGGTTGTTAGCATGGCTAAATTAAAAGTAGAAGATATGAAGAACTCCTTTCCCAAATGGAAATTAACCTAAATGAGAATGCTAGTGCTGTGACCTTAAGGAGTAGGAAACAACTTGTTGAAGCACTAAAAAAAGTAAGAAAACTTGTGAATGAGATAAATGAAGAGGGATTCAACTTTTAAGGATAATGAAGCCACACTTCCTATTGAGACTACTTCAACACTTAAGATAACTTCTTAAGTTCCTATTTCTACCAATATTTTTCTCCACCTTTTCCTAGCAGATTTCCAAAGTCCAAGAAAAAGGAACATAAAAAATAGATTTTAGAAACCTTCCGTAAACTATAAGTGAACATACATTTATTGCATGCCATTAAACAAGTACTGTGATATGCAAAATTTCATAAAGAGTTATACACCACCAAGCACAAATGAAAGGGTAATAAGATATGTAAGGGAGAATGTTTTTATCGTTTGTAAAGAAAGTTGCCCCCAAAATGTAAAGATCTAGGAAATTGCACCATACCATGCAGTATCGAAAACATCAAGCTTGAGAAAGCCATATTTAAGAGCATCTATCAATATTATGCTTTATTTTATTTATGCTTCTTTAAATTTTAGTCTATCTAAGGAAAATGGTATTGTTATTAAACTAACCGATTGATATAATGTTTATCAAAAGGGTAATTTAGAGGTTGTCTTAGTATAGGTGAATGAATTGGTTTTCCTTGTTGATTGCTAAATTCTTGAGATAAAGGACTGATAATTTATACCAACACCATTACTTTTAGTGAGACCATTCTTGAAAACTGCCCGCACCAAATAAATGTTTATAATGGTATCCTAATAATGGAGTTTGACAACGACATTATACGCTTCAATATTTTGAAGAAATAAACAAAGATGCATTGGAAATTATAATAAGGAAGAACCATATGCTAAAAGATTCTCAAATGCCAAAAAAGGTTCAGGTTAAGCTGAAACAATAAATCAAGTGCCGACCTATTGGATAAAAGCTTTACAAATATGCCATAATCAAATTTGCTTTGCTTTACTTTCCTTTTTATTATTTTTTTTAATTCATTGAATGTTTAGTATTTAGATCATTTTAGGTTACATTAGTTTGTTTTAGTTTGAGTTCTTAGTTAATATTATTTTGTTTGCGTGTTTTAGTTCCTTTCAATGCAATAATGTAATATGAATTAAGTAGGTCTAAGGTTAGTTGTTAGTCAAAGGAATTTTTTATAAGAATTTAACCTAAAACATCATTCTTCTTAAGCTAATGTTAATATGATGTGTAAATTGAAAAAAAAAACATGTTTAGACTTAAAATCAACTAGTATAATCACCCTTGTGAGTTTTAAGCATATATGATTGATACATTATGTATATCAATTTAATTTCTTTTATTGTATGCTCATATAATCACATGTTTATCTAAGACTTACTTTAAATCATTTGAGACTATATTGATACACGTGGTGACAATGAATATGATAGAGGTATTAGGATTGATACCAATAAAGCTAAATTGCCTACACCTTAATATTCTTATCACTATAGCCCTTTGAGCTTAAATAAGCCTTTTTATTCATTAAATTCATCTACTTGATCATTTCACTAAAAAAAACATTAACTTTAACTTAATTCTAAGGGATTTGAAAAGTATGCTATGGGATCCTATGTGTTATTGGAGTTTATGTGTGTTGAGTTTGATGATTAAAAGAATCGATTTTGTGGAATTCTTAATTATTTATAAGCTTTTATTTGGTAGATGATAAAGAGTTATGTCAAACAAGATGTGTTGATGTATTATGTAACTTATTTTTAAAAAGTAAAAGAAAAAAAAAGAATAACGTACATGATGTAACGAAGAGAAACTTATGAAGTCCTAATAGAGTATTGTAAATTGCAAATAAAGATATGAGTAACAAGATATTACATGCTCTAGTTTTTTTTAGCCTTACTAATTCTTTAGGATTGTTTCGTTATAATATTTTCTTTCTACCTATACCCTATAGTCATATTGCAACCTTGAATAAAAGACCTTTTGATACATGGAGTTGCATGCTTTTAATAATATAGAATGGGTGGACAACAAAACATATGGTAAGATTGTTTTCACAAGATTGATTGAGTGTAAATAGTTTATACTACCATATAGAGTGAAAATCATGCAAGTATCCCAGGTGAAAAGTTGAAATTAAATTTAAATGGGTATTATTTTGATTTAGATATTTCAATTTAACTCAAACCATAAAAATTCAAGCATGATTTGTGAAGTTCTTTAAGCTATTAGCTAGTTTATAAGACTTGTTTAATTCTTATTTTTAATTTTTATTGAAAGAATTTGGAGTAATTATTTTTTAATATAGTTCAATTTTTCTTAAGTTTCTAATGTTTGTGAGTATCAATTTGGTAAGCTCTCATGAGATAAACTGATTAAAATGTCCATAAAAACCTGATATTATGTGATATTATGCAATTTACACCTTGTAATAAAAATTTAGACAAATTAGTCACTTTATGTTTAAAAATGAAGCAAAATGATGATGTTAATAACAGATATAAATAGAGAAGGTTAAAAATACTAAGGTGTCAATTAACTCCAGTTAAAATTATGAGCAACATATTAAAATAATGATAAATATATATTCATTAAAAAAGCTATGTTTGAGGGAAAAAAAGGAAAAAACATTAAAATTTAAATATTGTTATAATTTTAAGCCAAAAGAAAAACTATCTACATAATAAAAAAACCTAAAAAAGAAAGAAAAAAGCAAAATGCCTTAAAAAAAAACCCATTGTGATGAACACTATCAAACCTAAAAATCTCATTAAAATCAAATATCTAATCCCATATCCCTAGCATCTAAGAGAGGTGAATGCCAAAAACTGAGAAAAAGACTAAAATTAGGTAATTTTTTAATTTGCTGATTTTGCTTTTTTATTTATCTATAAATTTTTGGGATTTTTAGGGAGAATTCTAAAAAAGTAAAATCAACAAATAATTATTAAATAAAAGTAAAAGTAAAAATATAATTTCAAAGAAGGAAATAAGAGTTATTGAAATTATTAATAAGGAAATTGCAATAACTCAGCTACTCTTCTCTTTGTCTGCTGTCTTTTCTCTACTTGTGGGAATCGACTCTATCCTATATATATATTTTATATATATATAAATTATATACAAATATATAAATTAAAAATATTTTTAAAAATAATAAAATATTAAAAAGTATTTTTATTAAATTAAGTTATTATTTAAAACTAATAAAAATAAAAACATATTTTATGTTAAATCTCGAATTATCATTTATAAATAATAAAAAATAAAAATATATTTTGTATTAAATCTTGAATTACTATTTAAAAATAATTTAATATAAAAATATTTTATATTCAATCTTGAATTACTATTAAAAATGATATTTAATCTCGAACTAATATTTACAAAATAATAAAAATTAAATATTTTATATATTAAAAATAATATATATTTTATAAAAATAAAAATATTTTATATTAAATCTTAAATTAGCACATATTAATATGTGGGGAGTCGGTTCCATTGTAAAAGAATCAACTTCCACTTTTTATATTATATATATAATATAAATTTTACATATTTATATATTAAATATATTTATAATAATAAAAATTATTATATATTTATATATTATATAACATATATATTTTATACATATTATATACATTATATATTACATATTACATATTACATATAATATATAATATATAACATATATTATTATATATTATATATAAATTATATATTAAAATACTATTTAAAAATAAAAAATATTAATATTAAATCTCAAATTATTTTTTAAAAAATTTAAAATAATATATACTATTTATAAATTACTTAATATATATTATATAATAAAAAATAAAAATATTTTATTAAATTATTTAAAAATAATAAAAATAAAAATATTTTATATTAAATTCTAAATTACTATTTAAAAATAAAAATAATTAAAAATATTTTACATTAAATTATGAATTATTATATAAAATAATAAAAATAAAAAATTTATATTAATCTCAAATTAATATATAAAAATACTAATTAAATGCATACGCATGTCTTGATATACGTATGAGGATAT
>JAQSVH010000014.1:505798-544400 GCA_029448705.1 Adansonia digitata
AAACATGTGAAAATGTTTGAGTGCAATTATGCACATTCATAAGACAACATACATGACAATTTCATGAGGCATACAACAAGTTATGCAATTGCTATGCATTGCATAAGACATGTACACTGAGTGTGTGGTTTGCACGTTACGAAATGAGCTTACGCAATGGATTCATGTATGGAGCATAAAAAGAAATCAATGCTTATTTGTGCCTTGATGTATGTGTAAGGATATCGGAATGTACGATAGACTCTAGCAAAATATACCTATGAAGCATTGATTTCTCTTGATGGAGTCTATCGTACATTTCGATATCCTCACACGTACATCAAGGCATGCATAAGCATTGATTTCTCTTTATGCTTCCTACATGAATCCACCGCGTGCGTGCATTTCGTAACGTGCATACTACACACTTGGTGTACATGTCTTGTGCAATGCACAACAATTGCATAACTTGTTGTGTGCCTCATGTGATAGTCATGTATATTGTCCTACGAATGTGCATAATTGCTCTCGAACATTTTCACATGCTTTATGGGTGCACGGTGGAGCGTAGGATCTATTTTAGGGTCATGTACATTCTTCATAATGCAGTTGTACATTTAGGTATAATCAGCTGTACATTTAGGTGTAATCAGTTGTCCATTTAGTTATAATCAGTTGTACATTTTACTGGAATCTTTCGTACATTATGATATCCTCACACGTACATCAAAGAACGCATAGGCATTGATTTCTGTTGATGCTTTCTACACGAATCAACCATGTTAAGGCATTTCATAATGTGCATACTATGCACTTGATGTACATGTCTTGTGCAATGTACACCAATTGCATGACTTGTGTCCTGTGCGTGATTGTCATGTATGTTGTCCTACGAACACGTTCAATTGCTCTCGAACTTTTTTGCACGCTTCACAGGTGCACGATGGAGCGTAGGATCAATTTTAGTGTCGTGTACATTCTTTAGAATGTAGTTGTACATTTAGGTATAATCAGTTATACATCTAGTTATAATCAATTGTACATTTTTCTAGAGTCTGTCATATATTTTGATATCCTCACATGTATATCAAGGCACACATAGGCATTGATTTCTCTTAATGCTTCCTACACGAATCCACTGTGTAAGTGCATTTCATAATGTGCATACCACGTATTCAATGTACATGTCTTATGCAATGTACACCAGTTGCATAACTTGTGACTTATGCATGATTGTCATGTATGTTGTCCTACGAACATGCTCAATTGCTCTCAAACATTTTCAAATGCTTCATGGGTGCACGATGGAGCGTATGATCCATTTTAGGGTCGTGTACATTCTTCAAAATGTAGTTGTACATTTAGGTATAATTAGTTGTACATTTAGTTATAATCAGTTTTATATTTTGCTGGGGTATGTCGTACATTTTCGATATCTTCAAATGTACATCAAGACATGTGTACGCATTTAATTATTATTTTTATATATTAATTCAAGATTAATATAAATTTTTAATTTTTATTATTTTTATATAATAAAGCAAAATTTAATAAGAAATATTTTTATTTTTAAATAGTAATTTAGAATTTAATATAAAATATTTTTATTTTTATTATTTTTAAATAATTGCATAAAAATATTTTTATTTTTTATTATATAATATATATTAATGTAATATATATTAAGTAATTTATAAATAATATATATTATTTTTAATTTTTTTAAATAATTTTAGATTTAATATTAATATTTTTTATTATTTTAAATATTTTAATATATATAATTTATATATAATATATTATGTATGTCATATATAACATATATTATTATATATTATATGTAATATATAATGTATATAATACATATAAAATATTTATTTTATAAAATATATAAATATATAATAATTTATATTATTATAAATATATTTAATATATAAATATGTAAAATTTATATTATATATATAATATAAAAAGAGGGAAGTTGATTCTTTTACAAGGGAACTGACTCTCCACATATACATATATGATAATTTAAGATTTAATATAAAATATTTTTATTTTTATATAATATATATTATTTTTAATATATAAAATATTTTAATTTTATTATTTTGTAAATATTAATTCAAGATTTAATATGAAATATTTTTATATTAAATTATTTTTAAATAGTAATTCAAGATTTAATATGAAATATATTTTTATTTTTTATTATTTGTAAATGATAATTCAAGATTTAACATAAAATATATTTTATTTTTTATTATTTTTAAATAATAACTCAAGATTTAATAAAAATATTTTTTAATATTTTATTATTTTGGAATAATATTTTCAATTTATATTATTGATATATATAATTTATATATTTGTATATAACTTATTATAATATATATATGGGGGAGAGTCGATTCCTCCTTAAAATGGGAGCAGTAGAGAAGAGAGATAGCAGACAAACAAAGGGGTAAATAATAATTGCAATATCCTTATTAATAAGTTCAACAACTATTATTTTCTTATTTAAAATTATTTTTTTTGCTTTCACCTTTATTTAATAATTATTTATTCATTTTACTTTTTTGAAATTCTCTTTTTTTAATCTAGAGATTATAATAAAATTTAGTTTTTGAGTTTATATATTTGGGGATATTTGATGGAATTTAAACAAACCATTTTGTTATGATAAATTTTTGCAATATTTTGATAAATCATTTTTTCATAATTTAATAATTAATGGTTTGCTAAGATTTTTGCTTTTTAATTGAATTTAAATGAGTTTATTTGAGTTAGGTATGTTTTGTGAAATTACATATATATATTATGTAATCTTGAAGAAACAATGAAATTGGTAATTTAAATAAGTTTGCTTTTTGAAAAATAATAAAGTTGTTAAATTACCATTAATTGCAAGTTGAAAATTAAAAATTTAAGTCTAGCACTAGATATGCTATGTAAGTCTTGTCTTATAGATTACCATTTATTTAATAATTAGTAATATTATCATTGAATTTTCTTGTTTTCAATATCATTGTACGTCTCATGAAAGAATTTTTACTTGTTTAAGTTTTAATAAACAAATTGGATATGAGTAATCTCGAAATTTTGAAAATCCCTACAAATATGAAGGTTTTTATCATGGAAGAATTCAAATAGGGATGGTAGATTTTATGAATGTGGAAATTATAAGGTTTGAATCTTGATTGTTATTTCAATGAATATCTTCAAATTTATGAATGATATTATTTGCAGGATGGTGGTTGTTGGTTTTTCATTGTCACAATGGTCTTATTGATGATTTATGAGTAAGAAAAGTAAAAAATGAATTTTAAAAATGGGTTACAAAGCAACTATAAGTGAAAATATAGACTTAAAAGGTGAAAATAAAATAATGAGGCAAATATCATTGAAGTCGTCAGCTAATGAAGAATTATATGATAAAATTGGCACTTTGAGAAATGATTTATAAGTGCTACAATAAAAATTGGAAGTTGCCATAAATGTTGGAGATAAAAAAGCTAAAGAGAATAAATTCTATAAGATTGCTCTCATATTTACATGGGTTTTTTATTGGTTATATTTTTTTAACTAACATTGGCGATGAAGGAAAAAACAAAATGGATTGTTAAGCCTCTTATAAACATTTATGAGATTTGACAAAGTAGTTATATTTTATGTTATGTTTTGTTGTATGAAATGAATGTAAACGAATTTCATAAATATTTATGTAGTCTATTCGTAGCAACGTAAGCATTTTTTTCATGACTTGCTTTAAGCATTCAATGTCATTATGTACCTTCCATTTATGTAGTTGATAATCTTTAGTCATCCAACTGAGTCATGTGTAAGTGAGAATAGACTAAAACATTATCATTCTAGGCAATGTGGTTATAAAGAACAATTTATAGTAAAAATTTATAGATTTACATCACAAATGAAAAAAAAAATTTGAAAACCAATATCATTCACAAACAATTAGCATTTATGATAAATTAACTAAAATTTCCACAATAAACATTCACATCATTTAATTATAGAGAAAACTAATGACCAAAAAACCTATTGAATATCTTTCTAAAAGACCTATTCGAATGATTAGTTACTGAAAAATCATTACAAAAGAAAAAATCTGCCTATGATTTATGACAAAAATGTCAACATGCATGATTCAATATCAATTAAAGATGCATTCTTTCTCGCCAACTTAGCATGCTCTTACTTGTTGACTCTAAACATCTACAAAATCATATTATAACTTGTCAGCTTGGGTGAATATTTTAAGAAAGATTTAGAGAAAAACATTTAGGCATAAACAAAAACTGACCTTGATCATAAGCAACATATGCTCACTAGCTACATAATTCCTATTGGTTTGCTCATGTTTCTAGTACTTTAATTTTTTCTGCAAAATCATGTCTTTTTTCAAAAATGCAGCCTGAAAAAATTTATCAAATACTCAATTTTCACCAATTGTACCTAAGCAAAAACATACATAAGAAATTAAAGGCTAAACAAATGTTTTTACGAATTGTTTTCTTTTTCTAACATCATATTTGACTTTAGTAACACTTGAAACGTGCAATTGATTTGGTCTTCCAACCCATATCAAAACATTATTTCATGAACAATAATAATTATTAATAATATATATTATTAGTTTAAAGAAAAAAATATACTGGGTGGATTTTGTTTTTGTTTTTGAATCTTTTGTAAATATTGAGTTGCATTTGTTGATAAGGATTTCACCGTATAAGTTTTCTTTTATTTCTATATTTCTAAAAAAATGTAGAATGTGTGTTAATACAAACGTTATATTTAAAACAAACATTACATTAAAGAAGATTTGAGGCCATCTCTTACTTGTAAGGTTAAGGGATTTGGACAGTTTCTTTTGATAATATTGGATATCTTGGCCTATGACGACCTTCTTGCTTGCACATATTACACTTGTTTTTCTTTTTACCCTTGATACTTTTATCTTTCTACGACCTTTTAACTTTTCTCCTTTCCTTTCTTTTTGAGTTCTGCCAAAATGTTTATTTATAGTTAGGGTTAATATCACTTTTGCCTTATTTTTAGGAAAAACATGGGACCTTTAACAGGATTCAACATGTCTGACATGCTTTCAAATACTTTTCTCTTTTAAAACGAGAATCCGAATGATTTCTAAGGTCTCCTTCTTTATACGTAATAGTAATAAAAGCATGTGGACATAGTATTCCACTAATATCCTAAGCCCTATAAGAGCATTTGGACCTACTGATGCTAATTGTGTAACTTTCTCAAATATTTGTTGTAGAGTTCTCATAAAAGACTTCATGAAAGATTCCCTAATCCCAATGAACTTCTTATTCAGATGTTAACATCTTTGACTTCTCTAACCTTGATAAAATTAAAGGTCTACACTCATTGCTCTAATTCCTACCTAATTACTTATTGCACACTAATCTCCTCATAATATATAGCTTAATGTCTTCAAGTATAGAAATAATAGGCTTGCATCTTGCTTCAAACCATTACTCCATTAAAAGCCTCCCACAAATTCATTTGGAGAAATTTGAGAAGAAAGCCTGTAACTATAATGGATTCCAGCTTTATTTTAAGTAATTATAAGCAGCCATATTTTGATTCTTTAAAATTTTTATTTTCTTTAAGAATTCTTGTCGGTTAGGTGATCTTGCACATTTCGAATTGTAATTTCAATTTTGGGTATTTAGATCTTCACCCCATCTACCATATATGCCTGACACACATCTTTTCTTCCACAAAAGGAAAAGAGGTCATTAATAAACCTAAGAAACCTTACAAGTTTAGATAAAGAAAAGACAAATAAAAATATACATTAAAGTACAATAAATTATCAAAAATTTCAGCATTTATGTTTTGCATGTCGCTTATCACTATCTGTCTAGTCCTATCTATGATATGAAAATCAATCATCAATAATTCCAAAAACCATTTATAATTATTTGTACTTTGGACTCCAGCTATTAGCCTTGTGCTAATAGAAACATCTGGTTGTTTTCATCTCTACCAATAGCCACTAGTAATTTTGACTTAAGTAAACCCTTCAAGAAACACACATCTAACCTAATTATGGGTCTGCATCTTTCTTTAAAGTTATATTTCATAGCTTTAAAATATATTTACATCCGATGAAATACTAATAGTGAATTCGGTACTCCTATCAACTTCGAATTTCATAGTACTATTAGGATTAGTCTCACAAATCTCATCATTATATTCCTTCAATCGACTAAACTCCTCTATATAACTTTATTGGATGTTCTTCATCTCTCTCAGTTTTACCCTTTTTGCTTTATCTAAATTAATAATACCACTCAATTTCTACCTCACTAATATTTTACATATTTGCCTTTCATGAAAGGCATCTTTGCAATGTTATTTTCAACTTGGTTGCTATGACCTTGGATGTCACTTTTTTGTTTTGGGTTCAAGACAAGTGTGAATATTTTGAATAACAGGTCTTGACCCTAAATGAATTTATCATTTCCATCCTTAACGTTGGTGTCTCCTACATACGACTTTTAGCAACACATTTTGCTCTCACTCTTAGTCTATTATTCTTTTTGTAGCAATATATAGATTACTTATTCATAAAATAATCATTAACAGCAATCTTAATCTTAAACTGAGCAGGATCCTTAAATATTTGACCTATAAAGAAGTTTTCAATCCCCATATTGCAATTTTAATAGAAGCATCTTAACACTACTCGTTGTGTGTAATCAGTGTTATAGGCATCACTTTTTGATATGTAGCTATTATAGTCATTTTAATCAATGTAATCGGTTTGGGATCCACCATTTGCTTTTTATGCACAAATGACCTACAAACATGGTTCTTAAAAGGGCTTGCACCATATTGATCTGCATTACTTAGGGTAGGAACAAGAATATTGGTGGTTAGGCCACTATTCTTATTTCGGTTCCCATGAATCATTTTTCCAATTATTAATCTCAACCTTTCCAAATCTTTCTTATATTGCCTAAATTTTTGTTGACCAATTGCAAAATCATCATCCCTTTATTACTACACCAATTACTCTGAACTATGTTTAACTCTTCATCACCACCATCATTATCATTTTTATTATCACCAACGTGATCATTCTTTTTACGGTTCTTAATATGACTATCTTCCTCTTCATTTTTGTACTCATTAGACAACTCCTCAATCTAGTCATAGAAAGTTTTAGGCAATGGAATTTGACTTGATTTGCCTAAAGGATCATTAGCATGATTAATACATATTGAAATTTCACCCAAAATGATTTATCAATTGAAGAACACTATTATCATTAACCAATAACTTCAACCTATTATCCAAGCTCATACTTAGTTCTAAGAAATATAAACTTTTCACTTCATTCAACCCATAGTGCAACCAACGAACTATTTAGAGTCAACTCAAATAGCAAATTCTTCAACATCATAATGTTCTACCACCTTCACTTTCCCGTCTACATATAAAACTTTAGGACTACAACAAAGGTTTCCCTATTATGAAGCCTTAATTTCACTTTCTTCTATAAGGTATTTTCACCACCTTTAAAAATTAAAAAATATTTTAATTGCATATTCTAAATTACATTATTAGAAGGCCAAAATAAGTGAGAAACTACTAAATCAAATAAATAAAACTATTAATGTAATCCATGAATATAACTATAAAGCTTTTTTTACATAAAATAAAAAAATATATCACAAAAAATCAATTTAGATGTGTTAAAAATAAGAAAAAAATATTAATTAGTCAACATCACCAAACATTATGTTGAGCCCACCTAACATTGCATCTTAAAATTAAAATATATAGTGCAATTCCATGTCCATTTGTATATACATTTTGTATGCAAATATATTAATTTAAGCAGGTATCATTCAACACTATTACTTATTCAGAATTTTACTTTTACTTTTATTCAAAATTTGGATGTAGACATTGTAAAACAATGTAAGACAGTTTTAATATTAATTTAATCTTTACTTTTGCTTATTAGTTTAGTTAAATAAGATTATCATTTAATGATTGATTATAGGCTAAGTGATCATAGTGGTTGTAGACAATGTAAGACAATGGAATCTAGACCCAGGCAGATAATATAAGAAATTTTTGGTTTAGCTTGAGGCTAGATAGTTGAAAAGAACTCCACTATTTAATATCTATGTGTTTCTCAACCAATTTTATGGCAATAATTTACATATATTTTAATCCACACCAAGTCATAAGTGGAACAAAACATGTACAGTTTGTGAAATAAAAAAAATATTTTATTCCATTACAATAAAAATATAATATTTTTAAGCATCACTAAGCAAACCAAAATTCGAGAAAAAAATAATAGAGCGTTAATGAAAGAAGACACTTATAAATCCAAGAAAAAAACAAACAAACAAGATCCTTAATGGACCATTATAAGAACAAAAAAAAAAACTTAGTAGACCCCTAAGCCAATTCACATGTCTAGATTAAGCAATGAAAAATATTAAATGATAAACCTCTCGTATGCTCCTTCTTTTCCTCCATTCTCAACATTTCTATAAACTTTTGCGAAGTCTACTTTTTGATGATTTTGGGATTTAGGTTTAGTTAGTTTTAGGAATTTAAGTGTTTTAAGGTTTTTTGATTTTCAATTTTTAGGACAAATTCGGCAAGTATTTTAGATTTGGTAATGAACAATGGATTTTGGGTAAATTGGTTTGTTCATTTTTTATTCAATTTTTAAAACTAAAAAAGTTTTAGTCAAATTGTTTAAAACTTTTAGATAAAGGTTTTTTTTTCTATAAATTATGTTTAGTTTTAATGTTTTTTTTAAATTTTTTTCAAATGTGGTTTTTTTAAGGAAAATATATGTTTATTATTATTTTAATAAACCACGTCATAATTTTAACTAGGGTTAAGTGATACATCAGCATTTTAACATTACGTTCGTTGCTAACATTACCATTTTGCTTTATTTTTAAATGTACGAGGATTAATTTGCCCAAATTTTTAGTATAATTAAATTTCATAAGATTATGTAGTACAACACTTCATGGATACTTTAACCAAGATAAACTCGTCCACTAAGGACGCCTAAGAATTTAAAGGCTTATGTCATATGCTAAGTAGCACCGTGATTTCCAATGAAAATTTAATTTTCATACTTTGTTTTTATTTTGTTTTGCTCAAGGATTAGCAAAAGCTAAGTGTGGAGGTATTTGATAAATTCATAAATTACATATTTAATATGCTTTCCATTCTTTATTTTTGTTATGTTTTCTATTTTTATTTTGGTTACTTATTTTTGTTTTTTAATTACAAATTTCTTGTCAAGAATGAATCAAAAACATATAAATAAGAATGTTAATAAATTTATAATATCACAAGCATAAAATGAAAGAAGATTTTAGAGTAAAAAAAATCAAAATTCTTTGATAAAAGCTTGATTCTTGCACTTCAACAGATAAGCATATTCTTACAGCTCAAGCAATAAGGTTAACCAAATTTGCTATGAAAGTTACATCCAATTTTCTACTTTGAATAAGATTTCTAACTTTATTTAGGATTCTTTTTCCACCATAACAAATAGAAACTTAATTTCGACATTTAAAAGAGAAAAAGATCGTAATTAAGAAAGCTGAAAACATAAAAAGGATAATAAAAATGGGTAAAAAAAAAAAGAGAACAAAGAGGAAACTATAAGAAAAAGAAGGAGATTATAACTCGCAACCATAATTGAGTATCTTTTTTTCTCTTTTTTTTTCATTGTTATTAGATTTTTCTTATGAATATGTTATTAAACACATTAAATCTTTCTGACTAAAGACCTAAACATGAATTATCTATTGGAATTGCTTATGTTTTTTTATAAAAATTATTTACAATTCCTATCTTGATTTGTTTAGGTGCGTAAACTAAATAGCCTTTGATATTTATCTACCACTAGATTAAGAATTTTAATTCATAATTGTCTTGCTTTCCTTTTCATTAGTAGCAATTTGTGTTTAGTGATTACGGTTAAGTTTTTTTTTTTTGTGATTTAAAACATAACATAGGTTAAATAATTTAAGCTTGTGTATTTATTACTTAGATCAACCTATCTTTTTCTTTTTTTTATTAAAGCTTCTATTAAATTAAATTTTAAGAGCTTATTCTAGATTATTTAATAGTTAAGAATTAAATAAAAAGCTTGTTATATTTAATGACAAAATAAGAAAGATTGGGGTAACAGAGCTTGTTACTATTTACAGTTGGTAATTTCAAGAGACAGCTGAAGATAATTATGATATTGATTCATTGTTTGTTTAGAGATAGCAAATGATTCCTTAACCATAATTTTCATCATTAGTTTTACTTGTTAGATATTAATTTTCATTTTTTATATTTCTCATTTTATTTGCATCTCAATACAATCAACTTCCTCATCAATTTTTAGTTTTTTTTTATCTTTTGTAAAGTATTTGTAATTTGTTTAATCATATTTGATTGGAGTTTTCCATTAATAATTTATAAATTGATGGCAATCTCTTTGGGTGCAATCTTTGCTATTTTATGCAATAAAAACTATAATTTAGTGTAAAAATTTAAGAGATACATTATTTACTGTATCATTTAATCCCGCACAATTGTGACCTTATTAATGGACAATTTTTAAATCACAATATATACACCACATTTGTAATTATTTGTTTTGTGCCACGTAAGGTTACAAATTATTTTTATTTTTAATTTATTAAATAATTTATTCCTTAAAAAATTTGCTTACAATTTTATATTTGAAATTTTCTTGATAACTCATTAATTTATTCTTATATAAGAAGTTGCATCTGTAGATATTCGATTCTGTTTGAAATCTTTCAAAATAATTTTCCAAGATTATTTCAATCAAATCAAGTTTAACTTTAATTTAGTTATCTTATATGTTTGGATTCATGCTAATTTGAAATTAAATTTAATTTAGTGTTTTTAAAATCAAAATCAATTTGAAAAGGCTTTTAATGTGTTTTCAGATCTTTGATCTTCTAAAATTTTGATTGGCATTTAAGATTTGAACCACTTACTATTTAGTCTTTCAAAATTTTCTAAGGTTATTTTCATTCTATTGCTCAGGGTTTATTGCTATTTTTAATTTTTAAATGCTTTAAATGAATTTAGGATCATTTTTCTCCTTTCAATTTACATCAAATTGTCTCAATTGGTCTATTGATTACATTCGCTGGTTTATCTCAACCAATTTGGTCATTTTTTTTGCCTTGTTTGCCCAACCAAAAGATTTAATTAAGTTTTGAAATTTTAATTTTTTCCCTTTGCTTGTTACTTGCTAGGTTCTTTGGTTCATGCTTTCAGGTTAATTGGTTGAAGTAGTTTGATAGGTATGGAGGATGTCATTCTTTGTCAAGTAAATTAGGCGTAAACTTAGTTGGGATACAGTGTGTATCATGCTTTTATCATGTTTCTAAGTTGCTATCGTCTTTCTTTTCTCATCTTCTCTAAATTTGTTGTTATTTTTGTTTGTTAGTGGTTTTGTTCTTCATTTGTCTTCTAACCATTGGTAGCTTTTTTCCTTTGAGGCTTGTTCTGTTTGTCATCATTAATTATATCTTTTGTTCTTTGACTGAATGTTTCATTTTTGTTTTCTTGGGCTAGATTCTTGTTGATTTGACTTTTTTCTCTATTGTGGTTTATGTTCTTGGGTTTTAAATTATTTTGTTGTTGTTAATGTTTTCTTTCGATTTACCTCTATTTGTTTTTTGCATTTTTTTCTTCATATAATGATTTCATGATGTATGTTCTACTCAATAGTTATTTATCTGCTTTATTTTTGTTTAATGTGATATCTACTTTTTCTTCGTTTACATATTATGTTGTTATATATCTTTTTTTGATGCTATATCTTTGTGGATTTTTTATTTGTGTTCTTTTTCCTAGCAATTTATGCCTAGTTATTACAATTGCACTTACTTTTTACTTTTTTTGCTTCCATTGAGATTTTATGAGTTTTATCTCATTTTATTTTGGTTTTTAATAAATTCTTAGTCCTATTGGTTTTGTGCCTTCCACTATTTAGCTATTATTTGTGTTTTCTGCTAGGCTTTATCTTGGACATTTTGTAGATGATCTTTATTGAAAGTTAGTATATTGTACCTTTTATGCCTTTTTTACATCATATGTTTTTCTATGTTCCTTTGATGTCTATGTTTTGAATGATAGTATATGATTATATGTTTTTTAGGATATCGAAATTACTATGTTTTTGTACCATATATGAATTTGCAAGTACTCTTATGTTGAAGTGTATGGTGTCATTTGCTACTGTTGATAAGGAAAAATAAAAAAATCTAAAAAATTAAATAATGAAAATAAATAATTTAAGTTAAAAAATGGATTAAATAATCTAGTTTAAGAAATTGGTTTCAAAGAATCTAAGTTTAGGTAAAAATGGGTTAAAGAAACATGGATTTAAAAATAAGGTAGAAAAAAGGTTTAAAAGTCCAAAAATAAATTTGGGTTTGGGTTAAAAAACTCAACAAATAAAAAGCACCTTAAATTCGGTTCTAATAGTTTTTTTTTTCTAATTTTTAAAGTTTTCAATTCCCTAGTTTTTGGTGGTTTTCAATGACTTACAAAATTTCTATGCAATTTAATCACCAAACCTATCGATTTTTAATTGAATTGATTGAATTGACCATTTTGGTTTAGTTCTTTCATCACGGGTTTTGTAAAAATTCAATCTCGAACAAATATCAGACAAAAATGTTTTCTCATGCCAATGTTGGTTATAGCTTTTGCATCCAATTTATTAGAGTTGTATCAATGTTTGAATAACAATAGCATATCTCAAAATGATAACCATGTTTGTTGCAATAAATGAAACTTCAGTGGGCTTAATGCTTTGTGTAAAATTGGCTAAAAGAAATTAAGGCATATATTGCATGTTAATTTATTTTAACTGTTCATCGTTGATGCCGGCAAATGCTTCTTACAGCTAACAATCTTTGGTTAATTAGAGTACAAGAAAGCATTTTGCTTTAAATTTGGACAATAATTCTCAACAAAGGTTACAATGTATGAGAACAAATTATATAATTGTATATGGCATCTTATTTCAAATAGTTGATGCTTTCAATTTTAAGAATCCTAATCTTGCATCAGGTTTTTAATTGTTAAACTTTTGAGTTATAATTCTGAACAAATGTAGTTTCCATAGAAATACTCAAATAGCAAAGTTTAGAAACCAATATTGCAATAAATCTGATCCTCTATTAGATATTGAAATATTAGAAGTTATAAGGAACAATCTAATAAAAAGATAAGCGATTTTGTTTCTTTCTTGATATTATTACTTTGACATAAATTTTTTTATCCTTAATTTATGACTTATGTTATTTATCTATTTTTCTTGTTTATAAATAAGAAGTGTTTCGATTGATCTTGGCGTACTTATTTATAAATGTTGTTTCTGCAAGGCATAAACATGTTATGAGGAAAGGTTGGAATAAAGTTAAAAAAACATTTTTAGATTTTTTACTTTTTATTTTAAAGGCAAAATATTTTTACCAACTTCTAAAAACTCTTCTGGCTTTAAATGCAATGATAGATTATAAAAGATTTTAAAAAAAGAAAACCTCATAAACCAAAAAACGCTTTTTCACTATCAGCATCATCATTGAAACACTTATTATAAGAGATGTAATTTTTAGAGTTAGCTTATCTCACAATGTTGAAGACAATCTTAATGCTTTGTATGTATTTATGATAACGTTCAATTCCAAAACTACCATTGCATCAAAGTCTAATAAAAACAAATCGATCCAAGCAAAGGAACAAGCTTCACCATTGCAAACAAATTATGTAGAAATATATATTCTCTAAAGAATCCTTAGCAAAATTTTGGGTAATATTTAAAACATTTTTCTTCACATATTCATTCATCTAGCATGATTACATTTTTAAGTTTAAGAAAAACTTTAATGTTTTAAATGTACCTCTAGTAATATAAGCTCTATGATTGACATTGTATCAAAATCTACTAAGAAAAACTAATTGGAGAAGAGAACAACCATCTTTTAGCCAATACAATTCCCTAAAGAATTTCCAACAAAATAAATTTTAGCTTGGGTAAAATTTAAATATTCCTAATTTATTAATTCATTTACTTTGATTTTATTTTTAACTTTAAGAAACATTAATGCTTTGAATTATTTATAATGATATAGAGTTCCAAAAGTGCATTCTATCAAAATTTGCTGAAAAAAAAAGTAATTCAAGAACAAAACAATCATATTCACTAACACAAACACATATTAAGTTCTTATTTTTTGAATAATCCCCAATGCAAAAGCTATAACTTAGATACAGGGTTATATATTTTTAACTTATTCTTTCATCTAAATTCATTAATATTTTTATTTTTGAAAAAATATTAATGCTTTGAATGTATCTCAATAATCTACAACTTCAAAACTAATACTACATCAAAATTAGCTAAAATAATGAATTCAAAAAGAGAAACAACCATCTCCACTAGCACAAACATAGATCATAAAAAATCTACTTCCTTAGAAAATCTCTAGCAAAATCATTGAAACTTGGGTAAATATTTTTAAACATTTTAACTATTTATTCATTTACTTTTATTATGTTTTAAACTTTGAGATAACTTTAATGTTTTGAATATAGAATAATATCTAGTTCCGAAATTGATACTAAAAACCAATTAAAAAAAGGAGCAAAAAGAATCCCCGACAAAAAAGTAAAACTTTTGTAAAGATATAAACGTTAAGTTATTCATTTATTTACTTTGATTAATGTTTTTTAATCTTTATTATTCAAACAATATAAATAAAACAACTGATTGCATTTTTTGATTGCCATATAATGCAAGATATATGTGATCCAAAAAGCCACAATAATCCTTTTCTAAATATTTTAGAGCTTGATCCTACACAATCAACACTTTTTGTTAGAAATATGAAGTTAGAATTATTCAAACCAAACACTTTTCAATATAACAACATTTTAGCTCAAAGTTGCTGCCTTCATCTTTACATTTTTGTTGAATTCGATCGAAAATATTTTTGTCCAAAAAGTTACAACATTCATTTGTTCTAAAAACATTCTATTTTCATTTCAAGAGGACAACAAAATATGTATACAATTTTGGACATTAACTTTTGTTACTATATACTTTACTACATAATATTGCTAAATATGCTCTCCGCAAATTATATATAAATTGATAGATTACTTTTATTTATCAAGATATTCATTCAATTGCTTTTCATTATTTATAAACTTATAGCAATTTAATATATACAAAAAGTACCTCTTCAAAAAAGAAATGTATCTATTATAAACATAATAAATAGAAAAACCCAAAGATTAATTTTTAACTTTTTAGTCTATCATTTCAAACTATGTAATAAAATATTAAAAGATTATAAACATTAAATCACTTAATTATAATTTAAAAACTTAATTATTTTTGTACATTATCATTAATAAAACATTTTTAACTTATGTAATTTCATACAATTACATTATGACATTAAATTAATATGTTCCAACAAATAATAATCTTTAATTTAAAAAATTTAAAGCATCATTATAATCTTGACAGAGAAAAAAAAAACTAATTATTCATGAACTACCACAAAGGCAAAAAAATGATATTAAACTAATAAAACATATTTTAACTTAATATTGAAGCCTTAACCCATATTCTTGACCTAATTAACAAATACAAAAATATAACTCAGATTTTGGAAACTAAATTACGCTTTTAACTTAACCTTCTTAAATCTTATCTACTCTTCAACCCCATCCACCTTAACACTTATCCACCACTCTAAACCAAAAAAATGAAGTCACAGATGAAAAAACAAAAAAAATGTCAACAAGAAATCAACAAACCCTAAATCTTCAAGGTCATGATTCTATTAAATATTGATGCAAATATATTGGTAAAAACTACTCAACCTTTATGTGTTTATGATTATTTTTGCATTTTATACATTTGAAATTTGAAAACCCTAGCGAATAATGACTTATTAAGAATGCATATAATCTATCTATCATGAAATAAATAAATTTTTTAGATTTTTGCTTTCAAATTAACTAGAATGTATAAAGAGTTATGTCAAAAATCTAAACCCATGTTTTACATATCAACCCAAAAATCAATTGTTTGCCCCTCTTTTTTATAATGGATTGATTCAACTTTATATATTTATATTTAGTCTTAAAATTTCTTATATATATGTTCCATGCATATATCAAAATCTAAAATAAATTACCAAAAACCATAAATAAAGTTTTTAAATTCAATCACTTCAAAATTATTTCTAATCACTATTTTCAATTTGCAATATTTTTTTTGAAATATTATTGCAATAGTTTTTGGCTTACAGATTATATTTGGAATTGCTTTTTTACTTATTTCATTCCATTGTTGATTACTCACTGTTTGAAACAAGCTCATATCTTTATCGCAGAAGTTCCCACCATACTTCATCAAAGAATGAATGCGAAAGTCTTATAATTGTTTGGATCAGAGGACTAATGGAAAAACAAAACATAAAAAGTTATTAAAAAGTAAAAGCTATATCTTACTAATGAGTGGTCAAAATTTGTTCGAAACCTTGATATTCAATGTGAAGACATTGTTACTTTTAGCTATTATCATAAGAAAACTCTTGATGCTAATGTTTATAGCAGATATGTAACATTGTTGATAACATAAGACATGGTCAAAAGAAAATGTGAGTCATGCTGCCACTTTTATATAATTATTAATTATAATTGAAATATTTTGATTTAATATTTTTCTTAACACTAGGCACTGCAAACAAAGCAAATGAGACTAGTTCATCAACCATTAAGCATAAGAAATCTCTTGAGATTATTGATTTGAATGCCGATACAATCTATACCTAATTTTATTTAGGCTTTCATGTAAGCATTTGGGGTATCATTAAGGATAAACATCCAAACTTGGATCTCATTCCTATCATCTTTAGCTAAGCTAAGGTCATTAATTATTTAATTTAGGGTCAAGTTTTATAAAAAATATATATTAGATAAAATAAGACCCATATATATATTTAAATAATTTATTTAAGGCCTATTTTAGTTAATTATGTTGGGCCAATTTTTTAAATATTTTGAATTCATGCCAGGCTTTATTAAAATTATTGGTCCATAAGTTCATTTATTTAATAATTTTGGACCACTGAGTTGGTTAATGAAAATTTTTTAAGGCCCAATCAGTTAGATATGGGACATTTTAAGGCAAAATTGGATTTTTAGAAAGATAGTCTTGGCAATTCATGGCCATTTAATACTAAAGTATAGCACTATGACCAATTAAAAATTAAAAGCACATTTTAGTGCACCATGATTCATCATATTGGCCATAAAAAATTAAGAATATCATTCCTTTAAGGTTTAAGCCTTAGTCAACCAGGGCATTATAAAGACAAAGTTTTGGCTTTTAGAGAAACACTAACCCCACTCCAAATGCCTTTTTTAGCTGTAACAAGCAAAAAAAAAATGCTCAACCACCAAATTCATTTTCATTCTAAAGTTTCCAAAGATAATGCTTAGCTCATTCCATCATAGCCATCATATCACCTCACTATTCACAACACCATTAGTGTAAAGCCACAAAAAATTCATTCACTCTACACCTTCATGACACCTTATTTTGAAAAAGAAAAAGCAAGGCAGATGAAAATAAATGGTGATGGCATAATAAGGAAAAAGGCAAGGAGAAGATAAAAGCTTGAAGGCATATTTTCATTATTTTTCTTTTATTAGTGAAATCTTTTCTCTATCATGTCATTTCTAGGAATTCAATGCTATTTGCATTTGGCTTTCTAACTTATGGGTCACATTAAAGCATGGAATGACATGAGCTTATTTGCGTGAACATGACCATGTGTTTTCGTGTTTTTTAGTATTTGCAAACATAATACCATTTTTAAGTTTTGCTAAGACATGTCTCTTCATGTTATGCTAATATATTTGGCCAATCATTCTTTTGTTGATTTGGTATTTGCTTTGACATTTTCATAACATGATTTATGCTATTACTTGTGTATTTTGCATATTCATGTCATCTATGCCATTGTTAGCATTTTGACTTTGATTTATTTATTTAAATGCCATATTTTTAATGCTCGAGCATGCCTTCAATGATTGATGCCTTGTTTGCTTATTGAGTTCATAACATGTCTATAAGAAAAATATCCTTGTTTTTGTGCTCAAATTTGATTTTGTGAACTAATCTCAAGTTAGACTAATATTAACCAAAGAATGGGATTGATATTGGTCTATTATTAGAGCATTGATCTTGAAGTAATAGCAAGCTAGTTATATTTGGATTCAAGGCATAACAAGGCAAAATCCACTAAGTTTTCCAGCTTGTTTTATAACCCAAAGAAATTTTACGTCAAAGTGTATGTTGAAAGGTCTTGTTGTGAATCTTGATGTTGTTAACCAAATGGCATGAATAATGAATTAGTCACTAGCCCAACTTTTCGAGATTTCAAATAGATCCAGAATTCTACTGCCATGGACCTCGAATGACAGCCATTCACATGTCTAGGACCTCAATACATACTAGGATAGCTAAATCTAAAAAATCCAAGTAGAAAAATTATTTTGAACCATAAATGATTTTTTCAAAAATTTTTGATATTTTCCATTAAAGGGCACCAAATTATCATTTTGATGGTATCTAATTTGTCCCTAGATGTGTTCAAATGAGAGAGTTATGATTTTTTGAATATTTGCTGTCTGGCACCCTTAGAATTAGCGATCAACATTTTTTTGAGCCATTTCAACCCACTAAATGATTTTTTTAGAATTTTTAAATATTTTTCTTGAAAACTAAATGAAATCCCCTTTCTAGAAAGGTGTCTTTTACGACTTAACAATTCTGAACAAGTTTGAGATGTTTTTTAAAGTTTATTGCCTCCTCCCCTTTACACATACTATTAGTGCTGGACTAAACCTAATTATAAAAATTATTTCCTACTAGAAGGTGATTTCTTGGATTTTTTTTGAATATTTTATATTAATCTTCATCGAGTTACCTTTCTAATTGTATCTCATTTTCCACTTGGAGCTTTGGATTAGTCTAAAATAAATTTAGGAACGCAAACAACATAATGTTATCCCTTGTTTTCAGCATTAAGTAAAATTAATTGATTTCCCTAAATCCTCTTTTGAAGGCATTTGGATACCCTAAAATGAGTTCAATTAATTCCTTAATGGATTTTTGAGTCACATATTGGTGCTGCTAGGCTCAAATCAAAGTCCAAACAATCTCAAAAAAAATATTTCATCCTTTTATTTGAATTATCGATTTTAATTTATAGCTACATATTTACCAAAAATTAACAAAATTTTCATCTATGTGGGTTATATTGCCTTGTTTCTCAAAATTTCATCAAAAATTCAAATTTTCTCTTTCTTATTTCTTCTCAAATTTTTCAACCAGAACATTGGTTTTCATGCCTTAAGCTATTAACGAGTCCAAACCTGTCTCAAAATTGTTAATTTGGTTATTTTCATGTAATCGACGATAATTACGAGATGCATCCCAACCATCTCTCTCTTTTTTTTTTTTACTTTTTGTGTTCTATTTTTCCTCAATATTCATTGTATTTGCTTATGCTTTACTAAAATGTTTCTTTCGTTGCTGATAATTTTGTATTCATATTTAAAAAAAAATTAAATTTCCTAATGAGGCAATATTCTATGTCAGTACTCTTTAGCGCTGCACTTGGAATATCCTTTTCAAATTAAAAATTTGGAAATTATTTTATTAAAACATCTATGTTTCTCTCTTCTCGAGTCATATAGAGATGTTCAAATTTATTATGCAAAACCTAGATTTTCTATTTCAAAAAATGCATCATAAAGGGGATTATATGCTACTAATGATTATGTAAAAACTGAGAAAATTAAAACCAAGATAACTTACGGCTAGATGCTACCGATTTAGTGTGTCATGAAGATGGTCATGCATAACTAACTTCCAGATTTGATTGAAAATTGAATCTTTAAGTTTCGTAACTCGAGATATTGATTTTAAGTCGATGTCCATAATACCTAGCCTAAATTATCAATTGTGACTCCAAGTTTTTGGCCACTTTGTGGTAGCCTTCAAAGTTTAGTTGGACGAGTGATTTGTCTAAAGAACTTCCCCATCCTAAATAATGAGAAACACTCATTTCTCACCTTATCACATCTAAAATCCCAATCAAGGGATACTTTACTTTTATTTTTCTTAGGTTGGGCGTAATGGGAAAAGGCAAGTAACGTACACCCACAATTTGAATACATGATGTTCCCTTCAGCTGTGAATGTATCATTTTTGCTAGTAAACCTTTTTCATGTAATATTATTCTTTGAACTCATTATACAATTCCACTACGTTTCACTAATTTTCCTATTAAACACAACACGTCCCAATATCAATTACTTGAAAATATTTGCCAAAACATTTGAATCATTATTTCTAGTAGTTCCTGTACAACTAGAAAATGGACTATTAATTACACCTATGGCAAGCATAACAAAGTTTTCTCAGTAGGATGGAAAAAAAATCTGATAAGAAGAACTTATAAGCTTAGAGATCATTTTGCTTTCAATCGAATTGTTAATAATATTTTATGAAAAATATGAGCATTAGTTAATAAAAGAAAATGATTAGTAACTATTTCGTAACTTTTTGTGAAATGTGAATGCAAATATACGATTGGTTATATCATTTTAAACAATAACTTGTAATGCTGAAATCAAACTACTATATTATTTTCCTAGAATTTTTTACCTTCCATAAATTATCTATTACACTATTTTACGTGTTATTCTTCTATTATTTAATTAACAAATACATAATCATATCATATTAATATAATAAAATAAGATACAAGCTTACTTGATAAGTACTGCTGACATGATAGCTTACATTGATATTTTTTTTGATGACAAGTAAGATAATTTTAATTCTAATTAATATTGTAATATCCTAAATACTGGATTAAATCATCATATTAATTAATTTAAACTTTTTATTTTGATTAATATTGTAGTTAAAGATTATATTTTTTAAGATTAAATATATCATTATTCAAAATTCAAAAAATTGCAAATTAAATCTTTTTAGATGATCTTTTATTAATCTTTTGGTTTTTTTATCCATCTAGAATCAGATTAAAAAGTAATAGATAAAATTATCCATCAAAAATCAAAATTTTAAAATTTTAAAATTAAATATTTCTATGTTATCTGTTATCAATTTTTTGATATTTTTATTCATTTAAAATCAAGATTAAACAATAATAGATAAAATCACTCATCTAAAATCAAGATTAAGTTTTAACAAAAGCTTGAACTTTAAAGAATTCTTTTTATTTGAGAATATTATATTTTTTAAAATTTAAAAATCTTAATTTTTACTTTGATAAATTTTCTTATTATCTATTTGATTTTTTAATTAAAAATACACATACCACTTATTATATTTATTTTAAAAGAAAAAAACATTAACCAATTTAAAGTTATTTACACATCTTATTTATTGGCATCCAATAAGCCTATAAATAGTAGTGTTATATAATTTTTTTGTTTTAATTTGAAACTTTTGTTTGAAATGTGTGATTTTTTAATTATTTTTCAATTTACATTTTCTTTTGATAAATATTCACCAATTATTTTTTATTTTTTATCACAAAAATTTAGTCAAAATTACAAAAAAAATACCAAGAAATATATTTTATCATTAAATGATCTATATATATTGAAAAGACTATATTTTAATCCTTTTTTATGTGTTAAGAATAATTTGAGCCCATTCATGACAACTAATGTGTATTGTTTTTATGATTTAATTTTTATTCATTGTTTTGTAGAAAAAACATTAGCAAGGAAATAGTATTTTTTATAGAATCTAATTTTGATATGGTATTAAAATTTTACATAATTTTTAAGTATATTTGACAATACAATAAATGTATATAAAAATAAAAAAAATTGATAATCTATCAATAGCTTAAATTCAAAAAAAGTAAACGAAATAGATTTGATTCGAAATCAGATTTTGAATATATATTTTGTATATGTATACAAATACAACTGAATAAATTTGATTCAAATTTGATTAAAATTTTGATGGATATTTACAATTTATATATGTTAAACATTAAATACTTTAACGTCAATTTGAAAATAATACTTAGCGTATGTACATATACAAATTTAAATAAATAAAATTAATTCATGCATCACACGAGTTATAAACTAATTAATTAATAATTTTAACACTTATTACATAAAAAACAATAATTACCAACATCAACCAAGCGTGACGCTAGTTTAAATTACTTTTCCATGTCAAGATAGTTTTTTTGGGTTATTAAAATGTTTTTGAAGTCTTAAATACCTTTTAAACTCTAGTTTATTTTTTTTATTCACATTGGAATCTTTAATTTGTTAATTTGTATTGGAACATGCGTTCAATATAAGATCCAACTTGTTCAAACTTTATATATTTTACATTTAAACTTTAGATGTATATATATATATATATTTAAGATTTCAAAATTCAAACTAAAAACGGATTCTAAAATAAAAAAAGCTTTTTGGGTTCGAATGAATTTTTTAACATTGAAAAATTCATATTTTAAATTTTTCAACAAATTTTGAAGATTTCTATACGGCCAAAATCTAGGTTCAATTTTTTGTTTAGATGATTATTTTTGCACCAAAAAATTCAATTTAAAATTTTTGGTGAACTTTGAAGATTACATAAAATCTAGGTTTTCTAGTAGATCATAACAACTAAAGATTTTCTAAAGGTAAAGTGATGGTAGAGAAAGAAAGATTTTGTGAAAATAAAAGAAAAAAACAATTTTTATTTTTATTTTTAGCACTTTCAAAAATGTGTGGCAAGTCAAGGATTTGGCTGTTAACTCATGCATGGGCTCGATCCAAACCCAAATCTATCTCATTTTTCATTTTCATTTTCATATTTCTTTTACTTATTTTGTATTTATTAATTTATTATTTATTGATTCATTTGTTTTATATTTTTTTTATTTTGTAGGATGTCACTTTAATATTTGATACTTTTGGTTTTTTATTAAAAATAAAAAAAATGATATAATTTTGAGCAAGTCAAAGTTTATAAAACTAATTATTTCCTTAAATAATATCTCTAAATAAAGATCTTTTTAATGATGGAATTTTAAATGAATTATAATTAAAAAATTTTCTAACAAATTTCTAGGTAAGAAATTTTTTTTAAATTCCGCTAGCTTGATGGTGAGTTTGTAAACAATTTCGATATTGATACTTATTTTCAAATATATAAAAAGAATAAAAAAGAATAAAAAAGGAAATAATAATAATAAAACATTAAAACAAATTCAAGGATTGAGTCTCACAAATTTTAGTTTCTTTTTAATATTTTTTAAATGAGAAAATTTCTTTTAAAATTCCACTAGGTTGATGAAAAACCAAGGAAAATTTCAATACTTAATAAATAATAAAGTATGAGAGATCATTTATTTACTATCATTTTAAACTAACATAAGATTATTTGATATTATCCTTTGAATTGCACTTATGAAATGCTTATCTTTTATTACACAAAATTGTACTCTCAAACTTAGTTTTGAAGTTATAGACCAAAACTTATTATTTTAAGAAGCCCTAATCAAGCTTAGGATTTTTTTTTTTAAAAGATGATAAATTCATTTAGGTAGCCAATCAAACCTAACAAAAAAAGATTAGCAGCAACTTTATTTTACATTTAGTTATTGAATCATTGGATTAACATATTATGAGAGTTTAAGGGCCCCAATAGAGACATTTTAGAGTCAAGCTAGTGATTATGCTTATGTTGTCTTAGGTCCTACAAAATGATTGTTTTTATTTGATGCTTTTAATATTTATATATTTGTTTTATTAACTCGTTATTCTTTTCATTTGTTTTTTTATTTAACTAAAGGTATATTTCTATGATTTCTGAACAGTGTGGTCAAAAGGTTTATATGTTCCTTCTAAAGTCTTACACATGTATATTCATATCATAAGCCATACACTTGCATTGTTGCCAGATTTATCAAGCAAGTACATGTATCGCAATAAGTAAAATAACAATAAGTAGAATATCATTCTGAAGAGGAATTATACTAAAATTGCTAATTACTAAAATTAAAATAACCTAATCTTATCTAAACAAATGATTAAAAGTTGTAAACTAAAAGTAAACTAGCAAAGAAAATAATTGTTTTAATTAATCAATGAGAAAAACCTAGGATCAAAATTTTCCTCAACATTTCATTAGAACTCTCATAATCTCTTAACTAATGATAATTAGTTGTTAACTTATAATTCTAATTTATTTATAAATATCTTCAATGGTTTTATAAATATCTCCCTTTTAACCAATTCTTTATATTCTTATAACAATTGAATTAAAGAGAAATTCATTAAGCTTAAACTCTAAATTTATTACACAAGACATGTATGTATATTTCTATCTCACATGTAAATTAATTCATCACAATAAATGAATCTAGAAAACATGTTATTTAATTCATGTCTAAACATAAAATTCTTTTTTCCAAGTTCAAAATAAGGTTTACCTAATCAATCTTATTAGTAAAAATTAGATGCAATAAGCAAATGATTAAATAAATAACTCAAATATCATTAAAATCTAAAATAAAATAATCCAAATTGCATGTTAAGTTTAATTCCAATCCTCGAAAATCTAATTTAATTTATGATAATTGATAAAAACATAAAATAAAGGAGTTTTACTATAATAAATATTACAAAAAGATAAAAAGTGTAAGGGAAAAGAGAACAAAAATTTGTTATGTCTTCAGTCTTTAAGCTTCTCCAAAATCTCTCTTAGCTTCTTGCAAATTATGGTGGTTGTATTCATCTTAAAATGACTTAATTTTTAAAAGTCTAACTTAAATCCTAAAAAATTATATTTGTGAAGTGCCCAAAAAAAAGGAAAAAGAAACTTCAAAAGCAAGTAACGTAACTAATTTATTTTGAAAAGTCATTAGATTAGTGCCACTTTGATTCTTTATTGTTTTATTGTATCTTGAAAGCTCTTTCGAGCTTTGGGCCTACTTATGCACAAAAATACTGACTTACAATACAATTTAATCATAAAGAAAATTAACAAAACCTAATTTAAAAATAACTAAATAATAAAATCTAAATAAAGCTTCCAAGATTTGCTAACTTTAATGCGTGCAGTGTGACTAAATAAATCTATTTCATATAGTTATTACAGTCTCAAACTTAAGATTTTACTAGTCTTTAAAAAAATAACGAAATGAAATAAAACAAAGCTAGAGAAATGTATTCAAATAATGATTCCTCAAATTTCTTCAGAAGTTATTTCAAAATCCTAACTCAAGATAGAACACAAACATCTTTTAAATTCGTGCTTCAACTTAATCATAAGCCCCATGCATGAATAGATTTTCGATGTGTATATGTATACTCTTTACAAATCATTACATGTAATCTAAATATGTTTGTGCTCATGCAAAATACAAATTACCGCTAGATTCTCATATGTTTGCTTTTTATCTCTTTCTCTCTATTAATGTAGACTAACACTTCAACAAATACCATGTAAAGTTTTATTAAGCTTATAATGAAAGGCCCATTCACATCACTTTTAAGTCACCCTTAGATATAATGGTAAGGTATAATTACTAAAATAAGATATAAATATATTTCAGTTTGTAACCCTTAGATACTTTTCATTGTTCAGGATCTTCAAAGACCCATTCACATCACTTTTAAGTCATATACCCTTTTTCCTCGCAATTTTCTTTTTCATCGCTTTATTTTTTTCTTTTTATTCATCTTTTTAATTTCTGTAATTTTTTTCATTTTCTTTTTCTTCTAATTGAACATCAACATCACATCTAATCCAAACATAGTACATAAATCTCTTGTACCAACATTATACGCATGCTAATGTAATAAAGGTCAATCATGGTTTTTCTTAATTGGACTAAAGATAGGGCAATAAAAAAAAGATGTATATCAATTATGCCTAAAGGGAGTATGCTAAGTATATCAACATGCATAGGTACGCTAGAGAGGTCCAAATAATCTAAAGATGACCGAAATTATTTCATTAACTAAGTATTGTCTAGGATTTCACCTTAAGAGAGAATTAAACAAATCTAGGCTTCTAAGCATAATTACAATTCACATTAATGTAAACTTTTATGGAAATCTAAGTAAGAGATCAGGCACTCAAATAATGAAAATCATATATTAACTTCGGCAATAAATCACTCACTCGACTTTCTCAATAAATACGTATCTATGTGCAGTGATTTGAGTGAGAGGAACACGCGTAGAAAGTCTCCAGGCAGCAAGTAATCAAATTACAAAAATTTATAAATAAGATATCAATATGCCAGTAGATACATAACAATAAAGATAATCCAAGACTCCATAAAAATGATCATCTTGCATGCTCTTAACTACATTTTAAGATCAAGAAACCTAAAGATTTATTCAAGATTCAAACATACCTCAATCTTGAGAAGTCTTTCAGCAATTCAATGACCCAATTATCAAAAACACCAAGCCCAATTATCATAAACCAAAATTATCCAAGCATCCAGCCTCTAATGGTTATCCATACAAGTGACCCAAAAAACCTTCAACAAAGAAAAAAATATGTTGCCATGAGCCATTCTAGTAGCTTAGGTTTTAGTAAACCTTCCTTTGCACTTAGAAGATCTTGATTCAACATTAAAGAATCAAGAAGAAAATGATTTTTCTTCCAAGAAACCAAAGAATACACAATCTCTATAGAGTTTTAGAGAGAAATGCTAACTACATGTTCTAAGCTTCCTTGGTCGATTTTTCAAGTGCAAAATAAACTTTATTGGATGGCAATCATAAGGAATATATCTAGCGTTTACAATATTAATTTTTAAAAAATTATAATTTTACCACTGGCCCATGTGAACTTATTCAAATTGGGCCTAAATAACCATTACTTTTATTAGACATATTAGACTAGTTCAATTTAATTTCTACTATTCACCCTTTTATCTGACCCATTAATCCCCCATCATATTGGTAATAAATATAAAATAGCCCAATTAAAAATATTTTATATTTATAGATTAAGATAGGCATCCAGCACTGTATCATGGCTATCCAACATGAACGAGTGTCAAGATAGTTTTGGCAGCTCTTAAATGTTCAATATCTCAGTATAATAAATATCCTTTCATCATAGATTTTAGAATTAGTAAAAGCATGGTTCAGTTTCTACTCTTAGCTTATTCCATATTAGTATACAAACTCTATGTGTTAACTTTATAATCAACATTGCCTTGGCCAAGGACTTTGAGTTAACACAAGCAAGGCATATGTGAGATATTTTCTCTTATATCACTTTGGGTCATGAATCCTATCTGGACCAATCATTCACCTACCATACAATTCATGCCATACATAAAACCACCTTACTATAAGCATCCATCTATTTTATACTTGTTTCATGATGGAATCAGAGCATAACACTCCTTATATGAGATGACCTGGAGTCACAAGTCTAACGATCACTTATACTACTAACACATGAGAATAGTTTCCTAGACACTTGAGTGAAATACCAAGTGAAACTCTTAGTGCGAATCATTTCAGTGAATTATTACCATAATAAGCACTAATATGATGCCCCCATGTATCTTTATACTTTTAACTTATGAGACCAATTACATGTATCCTATGCATAGAGGCTTACATATAGTAGTCTTTGTTCATTAATGCCTTGTCTTGAATATGATGACTAGAAGCAGTTTTAGAAACATGACTTTAATGCATAAGGATGTCATAATTGTAACTCTTCATAATTCCCTTGCAAGGTAATGCATTTCACAGGTTTTATCTACATAAGATATTTATAATAATTATACAATTAAATGTTATGGATAAAGAAATACCTTTATAAAATTAAGTAAATATAATGTTTTATTACATGAAACTACTAAATGATAATGCCTTACAAGCCACAACAACTAGCTTGCAAGGCTTACATTAACAATCTCTTACTAACACTAAAGCCAATTGCCAATATGTCTAAGTCCTATACTTTCCATATGACAATCATGTTTATGTTGGGATAGAACTTTAGTGAAAGGATCAGTGAAGTTTTCCTCGATGGTTATTCATTTCATACTAGCATTATGTCTCTCTATATATCTCTACTGACATGATATCATCACAATATGTGTTTGGATTTGTGATAAGACCATCATTCCGTAGATTATGCTATGGCTTTATTGTTATTATAATAAAGTGGTGGGTCAACAATGCTTGGAATCACACTTATTTAATGATAAACATTTTCATCTAGACTGTTTCTTTCACAGCCTCACATGAAGAGATATATTTGGCTTTAATTATTGAGTCTATAGTTGCAGTTTGTTTGAAACTTTTCCAACAGACTATAACACCATTAAGGATACATACAAAATTGCTCTACGATTTTCTATCATCCTAATCGAATTATAAGGTAGCATCAGTATAATGGTTTGCATAGAGTTCAGCCCATCTATATACCAAAAATATATCCTTAGTCCTTCACAAGTATTTAAGGATATTCTTTATAGTGATCTAGTGACTTTCACCTAGGTCACTTTAGTATTTATTCGTGATATTGAGAGTACATATGGTCTTATACATAGCATAACATACATAACAAATCCAATAATCGTGGCATATGGGATCTCATCCATCCATGTCTTTTCATTTGATGTTGTAGGACACATTTGTTTCCAGTAATACATGCCATGTACCATAGGTAGGTTTCTTCTCTTAGAGTTTTCCATGCTAAACTTCTTTAGCACCTAACCTTTGTAAGTGGATTAGGATAAGCTAAGCAAGCTTTTTGATTTATCTAGATTATAATCCCTAGAATGTAAGCTACTTCAACCAAATCTTTCATGGAGAATTGTTTGGACAACCAGACCTTATTTGCTTACACAATTGGTATATCGATTCCTATGAGCAATATATTGTCAACATATAGCATTAAGAAAACAATAGCTTGCCTATTCATCTTTTTGTAGAGACATGGATCATCAAGATTCTTTATAAAGCTAAATTCTTTAATTGCCTCATCAAATTTGATGTTCCAACTTCGCGTAGCTTACTTTAGCCTATATATGGACTTTTTCAATCTATATACCTGATTTAGATTTAACTTAGACATAAAACCATCAAGTCGTGTCATGTACACTTTCTCTTGCAAATTTCTATTAAGGAATGCAGTTTTTATATCCATCTACCATATCTCATAATTATAATATGCATGTAAAGCAACCATAATTTGAATGGATTTTACCATGGCAACTGATGAAAAGGTTTCCTCATAATCAATGCCTTCTACTTGGTTATATAACCTTTTACCACCAATTTGGCCTTATATGTCTATACATTTCCATCTATGCCTGTTTTTATCTTAAAGACCTACTTGCACCCTATAGGTTTCATCTTTTTAGATGGGTGAACTAAAGTCCATCCTTGGTTGACTTCCATGGCATCTGTTTTGGATTTCATGGCTTTTAGCCACTTATCAAAATCAATGCCAAATATTGATTCCTCAAAATTAGTAAGTTTAATGTCACAAAGTAAGTTATCTTGATCCATAAGAATCTATATCTTTATGGAGCCTACTAATTCTACCAAATCAATGGAGAAGTTGTATCTTTTGAGCTTTAGGTTGAGTATCTAATGGTTTAACTATTGGCTTAAGTTCCATTGGAATGTTTATCTATGTTTCTTGAACTTATTCAAGATTAATTTTACTCCTAGTAAACCCTTCAAGTAGAAACTCTTTCTCTAGAAAGTGCCTATGTTTTGAGATAAACACCTTTTGGTATTTAGGATTATAAAAACAGTATCTAGTTGTTTCTTTAAAATACCCCATAAACTTACGTTTGACTGATTTTGCTCTAAGCTTATTAGTTGCTGCATGCTTTACATAAGCAGTGCATCCCTAAATCCTTGTGTAAGATAAATTTAGCTTTTTGCCTTTCTATATCTCTTAGGGTGTCTTATCAATAGATTTGGATGGAACCTTATTTAGAAGATAAGAAATAGTTTCTAAGGCATATCCTAAGAGGATATCAAAAGGTCAACCTTAGACATCATAAAATGAACCATGTCTAATAAAGTTTGATTTCTCCTTTCAAACATTCTATTATGTTGTGGAGTTCTAGGTGGAGTCCATTGTGACAGAATCCTTTTCTTAGTTAGATGATCCAAGAAATCTTGACTTAAGTATTCTCCTCCTCGATCAGATCTAAGAGCTACAATACTCTTGTAGTTTGTTTCTCTATTTCAGCCCTATTTTCTTACAACTTTTCAAAAGTTTTAGACTTGTAATTCATTACATACACATACCTATAGCTTGAATAATCATCAATAAAGGTAATAAAGTAAGAATACGCATCTCTATCCCTTGTACTAATTGGTCCACATACATTTGATTCATTAAGACCAATAAATCCACAGTTTTTTCATTTTTATCAATTAGGGGAGTTTTAGTCATTTCTAAGGAGACAACATTCACATGTCCTATTTGATTCATAATTAAATAGGTCTAGGTAGCCTTGTTTGTATAACTTGGCTATCCGAGTCTCATTGATGTGACTAAGTCTACAATACTAGATATGGGTTTTACTTGGGTCATAACTCTTTGTTTTCTTCACATTTATATTAAGTAGAGGCATATCTAGATCCAATACATACCGCCCATTCTGTAGTGGCTTCTATCCATAGACCATGTCATTTAGGATAATTGTGCAACTATTGCCTTTTATCCTAAATTCAAAATTATCATTCTTAGTGAGGTATGAAACGGAAATGATGTTTCTAGACAATCTTAAAACACAAAGACATTTTTTTAGTTCCATGGTCATGCTTGTAGGCGATGATAAGGTGCACATTCCGGTGAGAATGGCCTCAATTTTTGATCCATTGCCCATTCTCAGAATTACCTTATTAGATCCCAATTTTCTACTATTCTTTAACAAGCTTATGTCATTACATAAATGAGATCCATATCCTAAATCTATTATCCAAGATGTAGTGTTAATAGTAGAATAGTTTAGTCTAATCATGTGAAAGTCAATACCTTCTTTTATTGAGAACACTTCTCAATTTCACTTACCAGTATAACCACTTTGGGCATAATGTAGTTTATATAAATAGCATTATCAATAACCTAGTATAAAATGCGTCTATATCAGTTATTCATGTATTAAACTAATAATGACAAGGTATTAAATCTTTATTGGTCCTCCCACTAATTTTTTGAAATAATAGCCCTTGCTATTATTGAAAAATCGTTTCAAGGTGTTTTTAGTGGGTGAGGATCTTTTTCAACATGTTGCAACATTAAGTGACTCAACAAATTACAACAAGCCTGGTTAGGTAGGCAACATAGCTTACCAATTACGTCTCTATGCAACTCCTAAATCAGTTAGGTGGTAACTCTTTGCCTAAATTCATTATCTACATTTCACCTAACTATCACCTCGAACATCATATGGTTAAGCGTGATACATCTAAATCATACAACATTAGTTAAGTAAAACCTCTTACTCACAACTCATGCTGTTCGGGCAGAAAGGACCTTGAGAGACTCAACAAATCACATTCGATTGGAAGTTAGGTCTATTGTTATGAATAATGAAAGGCATTTTTATCATGCGAAACATATGACTCAATATTTTATAAGAGATTTTGTTTTATTTATTTTGTCTTTTAATTAAGGTTTTATCATATTTGCACGCATAGCATTGATAATATTATATAAAATAAATCTATTATCATGCATACTATTTGGATGATTAATGGACTTCTATCCAGTGCAATTTCCTTAGCCATCAAAGGAAATTACTTGGTCAATTTCGAGGTGATTACATACAAAGTCTTCAAAAGCTTTTTGCATCTCTTAGGCTTCATGGCATCTTTGCTTGGATCTCTATTTTGGAGTTAAATAAGATCTTTTCTAACTAACCCTGATTCTACACTTATATAATCCAATTACATGAGCAATAAAGAAACCTCAAGTTACATTCGAGGGGATTTAGGTGAGAAAAAAATTTTACAACCTCAGAGAAAATAAAGATAAGGCAGGGTTCGCAAACCCTATTTAAAAAATTTACACATCCATAAACAATCAACCATACATCCATAATCATATTGGGCCTAGTCTATAATCATCCCAGACATCTACGGTAATTATGAATATATATATATATATATAAACATGTGGTTTTAAATTCAAGTTACCAATTTCTGATCCTTAAAAAATTGATCCATATTTAATTTAATTAGGAAAAAAATTTTCTTGCATGATTAGCATTTATTCTAATCATATTAGAATAAATCCTATGCAAATAGGTTTTAAATTAAATATATTTTTTAATTAATTAAATTAATTGAATTTTAATTCCATGCTTATTATATTATTCAATTTATATCTTAAGAATTTCCAAAAAATAATATAATTGGATAATTAGGTGCTTGACAGTATGTAAGAGTTTTAATTGGAATCAACTTATCATAGAGGTGTATTACGCCAAACACACTAACTTTAAGCTTTTTCACTTATTTTTATAATTTTAATTTAATTTAATCTGATCATATCAGATTTTATATCTCAAGAAAATTAAAATTGGTAGAGTCCTATTCTAAGTAGGATTTTGTTTGGTGCAAATCTTAGAGGAATCCTAGTTGAACTAGGACTTTATCCCATGCATGGTTATCTTAGCCATCCTACTCCAACTAAAACATTATTGTCTTCCTCCCACTAAAACTCTGAAAATACAGCAAATTTACTGCAACTCCTTGCTGCCATTAATGCCACACCAAGATCCAAAAAAGAAGACAAGATGCTGCAAGCTTCAAGCAGACCTAATGCACCAGTTTTAGCTTAGAATTGAAATATTTTCAACTTTGATTTTAACCTGATTCTTACATGAAGTATTATAAAATTTTCATGAAACTTTCAAGTGGAAAATAAGGAAAAAAACGTGCAGCAATGGCTGTCCAAAAAATCAGCCCCATCAAAGCATTGAAATAAAGCCAATCTATCACTAGGCAACACCAAATTGTTAACTGATGACTCCAATATCAATTTAATTAATAAAAATCATATTTTAATTAATTAAAATTGAATAATAAAGATGAATTAGCTTGCTGGAAATTTAAAAATAAAAAAGAAATAATTTTTTTAATTTTTAAATTCAAAAATAGATCAGGATAGCATCAAAATAATAAAATTTTTAATCGGTAACAACTAAAACACAAGATTAATCAAATCTATGCAAAGAGGCTCATGAAACCACTTGTAGGAAGTGTTGAGGCAAGAAGTAATTAGATTACAAAAATTTTATAAATAGCATATAAAAATGGCAGTAGAAACATGACAATAAAGATAATCTGAGACTTTATAAACAGGATTGTCTTGCATGATCTTGACTAGACTTTAAGATCAAGAAACATAAAGATCTATTCAAGATTCAAACATACCTTAATCTTGAGAAGCTTTTCAGCAATTCCACGATCCAATTATCAAAAACATGAAGCCTGGTTGTCATAAACCAAAGTTGTCTAAGCTTCTAATGGTTATCTACATAGGTGACCCAAAAAACCTTCAATAAGGAAGAGATTTTATTGCCGCGAGCCATGCTAGCAACTTAGGTTTCAATAAACCTTCCTTTGCACCTAGAAGATCTTGATTCAACAATCAAAGAATGAAAAAGAAAATGATTTTTCTTTCAAGAAACCAAAGATTGTGCAATCTCCTCAAGATTTTAGGGGAGAAAATACTAACCATGTACTCTAAGCTTTTTGGCTGATTTTTCAATTGCAAAATCAACTACGATAATCATACGGCAATATATATAGGATTTCAAATTTTAATTCTTTAGAAATTATAATTTGTCCCTTAGCCTATGTGAACTCATTCAAATTAGGCCTAAGTAACCTTTACTCGTATTAGACATATTAGCCCAATCTTAATTTAATTTCTAATAATCACCCTTATATGTGTGACCCATTAGGTCCCTATTATACTGGCAATAAATATAAAATAGCCAAATTAAGAACATTTTACACTTATAAACCAAGATTGGCATCTCGCAATGCATTATGGCCACTCAACATGCATGAAGCGTCAAGATGGTTTTTACAAGCCCTTTAGTGTTCAGTATCTCAGTGTAATAAATATACTTTCATTATATATCTTGGAACTAGCAATAGCATAGTTCCGTGTCTACTCTTAGCTCAGTCCATATAAGGATTCAACCCGTATGTATTAACTCCATAATCAATATTGCTTTAGCTATGGACTTTGAGTTAACACAGGTTAGGTACATGTGAGATATGTCCCCTTATATCACTTGGGGCCATGAATCCTCTCTAGACCACTCATTCACCTACCGTTTGATTCATAATATACCCAAAACCACCCTACCATAAGCATCTATCTATTATGGACTTGTTCTTGATAAAATTTAAATATGACACTCTTCATATAAGATGACTTGGTGTCATAATCTAATGATCACTTATACTATTGACACATAAGAGTATTTCCATAGACACATGAGTGAAATACCAAATGGAACTCTCATAGTGACTCATGTATAGTGAAATTGTTGCATAATAAGCACCCATATAATGTCCCCAAGTATCTTTATACTTCAATTTATGAGATCAATGCATGCATCCTATGCATGAAGGCTTGCATATGCCAGTTTTTGTGCATTGTCAATATCCTGTCTTCATAATACAATGACCAAGAATGTTTTTCAAAATACAAGTTTGATGCATAGGAATCTCATAATTATAACTATTTACAATTCCCTTACAAGGCTAATAAAGTTTCATAGGCTTTATCTGCATACGATATTTATAACAATTATATAATTAAATTTTATAGATGAAGAAAGGTAACATTATATTTATATAATGCTTGATTACATGAAATCACTAAGTGATAATGCCTTACAAACCACAACAATTGGCTTGCAAGGTTTACATTAACAGCATGATCATTATAAAATTGCTGAGCTTAGGAGTCACCACCAATCATTTTTGGCTGGGTTTAATTGATCAAACATAAAAAACCATCCTTTCATAAAAATTTTAAAATTTATTAAATCTTTTGAAAAAGATAATTTTTTTGGGTCTGTGAGAAATGGAGAAAACTAATGTGAGTTTAGGAGTGGGTTACGAATAGGGAAGGTTAGGACACCCTTTACAATGCTTATAAATCAATGCCTATTAACTAAGTCTTATCTATAGTCTTAATGTTGGTTAGTTTTAGTTTCAGTATTTAAAAAACAATACCTTGAAATAACAAAAGTATTTTCCTAATTGAAAATGACTTGAAACCTTTTTAATTGCAAAAGCCTCTATACTCTCTGCTAGCTTAAAGGAATATTGAACTTTTCTTTTAAAAAGTAAACGTTTGAATCATTGTTTGAAAAAGATATTTCATGTTAATGGTAATTTTTGAAGATCCTCACCAACAGCTTGGGAAAAGACTCAGAAAAATGTTTAACTCAAGAACATTACCTTTTTTTCAAAAATTAAATCCAATTTTCATGAATATAACTAAGACTTGTTTACTATACTTTAATGCAATATCTATATATTGGAACAAAGGTAAGTCAAGCTAGTATCACATAACATCATAATTAAATATTGTACAAATAACACAAATTTGAAACATAAAAGAGAATAAACAACTATTAAAAAAATTGTTTTAGGAATATATTCCTCTATTTATTTCGAGGACATCTGAATTCTTTAGAGTAAACTTGATTGAACTTTAAAAATAGTTTGGGCACAGATTTTTTGCTTAAAATCGAAGATGTATTCGAGTACCATAACACAGGGTATTCATATATCCTATAGCAACTTTAGGCTACTTGAAACTAGGGTATTCAAATACTATGAGAAGGGTGTTTGAATAACCTACATCATCATGACTTAATGTTTCATAAACCAAATGAAAAGTTTTTGTTTTTACTAATGTTTAAAGCGAGTTCAAATAAAGAATGATGGTACCCTAAAAATTTGGCTCATGGTCTAACCAAGGCTAAAATGCAACATTTTGGAAGGCTAAATTGCTTGATCTCACTAAATGATGTTTAAGGGGTTTAGCTAAGGTTTAATGACACCTAAACAAGCTTTGATTGTTGGCCATGCAAAATTGGGGGTTGAAAAAAAGTTTTTGGTTTTGATTACCAAATGCCATGTTTTAAAAAACTAAAAGCTTGATCATTTTAAATGATGCTTAAAGGTTCGATTAAGGAGCATTAGCACACTTAAATAAGAATTTTTTTTATATAGAAATGAATAAATAAGTTCAATTATACAAGGTTAGGGGCTTAAAAAATTGTTTTTGATTTTAAACATTACATGCAATATTTTGAAATATTAAAGGCTTAATCTTGCTAAAAGATACTTAAAGGTGTGTTCAAGAAGGTCAAAACAAGTTTTTTTTTTTCTAAAAATAGTAGATAGGTTTTGCCATACAAGTTTATTGGTTGAAAAAAACAGTTTTTGTTTTGAACATAATATATTTTGCCCATACTCATATACCATCCCGTACTTGTTTAATGTACCCACTATTTAAAAAAAAATCATATTAATCATAGATTATTGAGTTAATCTAGATCAAAAGGAAATCGAAAAAACTTTTCAAAAGTCATTTTTAAAGTGACAAAATGACTGGCCTCATGGACTACTAATCTAGCTTAACTAATCACTCAAAATCATAAAACATTTTAGGATCCTTAAGTTTATAACCCTTTTGTACCCACAGTCCATTGCAAAACAAAATTCTTTTCAGAGAGCATGCACCATAATAGACATTTGGCAAGGCACACAAAGATGCAAACATGTAAACACAAACTACATTTTAAAGCAAGTAAATTGGAAATGGCAAAAAAATTCCAAACCTTTTCAAAACAAAAATCTTTTTTTTAATAAAAAATCTTTTCAAATAAATTTATAAAAGTAAGAAAATAAAGGATACTTATGACATAAAAAATGTAAAAAAAGAAAAAGAAAAAAAAAAGAAAAGAAAGCTACTTCTTAAGCAAAAAATACAAACAAAACCAAAAGCTTACTTTCTCTTTTTCTTTTTTCTTTCAAGTTTGGAAATTTTCCGAGAGAATGGGGAATGTGTGCAGTGAAAAATAATGAGCACCTTTAAATTCCATAAATTGGTGTCACCAAGAATGTTTGTTTCCCATTATCCTTTTTTTTTTTGGTTTTTTTGCTTACTTGGTTTTCTCCCACTGCTTTTCCTAAACAATTAATTTTGTTGGCTCCTTTCTCATTGATTTTTCTATTTGTTGGATCTCATATGCCACATCAGTACTATTTTGCCAACTCATGGTCTAGATTGCTCTTTATTAGCTCACAAATAGCACTTGCCAACTCATGTCCTTGCTTGCTTCTAATTGGTTCACTATAGTATTTGCCAACTATTGTCTTAATATGATTCTATCCTCCTTTTCATTCCCTTTTCAGGAGATTGTCATTTTCATTTCTTGTTTACACTTCACTTTTGTATTTTATCACAATTTTACAAAGTATAATTTTCATGCCATCCTCTATTTATTTAAAATTCTTAGCACAACAATGTCCTTTATTTAGGAAATTCACTTCCTGTATTTTTTGAAAATGTCCAATTAGGTCTTCCATCACATTAATTTCATAAGAATTCACCTCCCATAACTTGAAAATTCCCTTTACTTGTACCTTAAAAATCAAAATTAGAGTAATTTATACTTTTATCAAACTTAGATAATGCACTAAAAGTTTTTAGAGCTTTTTTCTATGTGCATTCATATCTAGCAAACCTCAACATATTTAAAAAGATAGTGAGCTCCAAAAATCTCCACTAGCTTTGGCATTAGCTTAATTTAATAGTCTTGTAGTTTGTATTTTTCAATGTTCTTTTTAATTTCTATATCATGAAACTATCTTTAGTCAACACCTTTGTTGTTTACAATTAAAACATTTTTAATTTATTCAATGAAATTGAATCAAACATATGTGCTTTTAAACCTGTAATCTCAACTAATTTTATTTAAAAAGTTTGATTTAAGCAAAAATTAAATTTTAAAAAGCCACATAATTAATATGTCAACAAAATCCTATTTGTCAACCCAACACCTTATGATTGTTAAAACTAATGTAAAAAGAAAAACTTATCATTTTACCCTGTTTTAATGACTTACTAAAAAATTTTCTTTTAAGGTATTTGTAATGATTTATTTGTTAGCTAATTTGTATTACATTTTTTTATATGTTGATTTACTTTATTTGCAAAGACTTATATTTGCCAAATATTTGCAAAACTATTAAATTAACTTATCAATATACATTTTTTCTTAACCAGTAAAAGATTATTTAAGAACCTTGCTAAACTATAAAAAGTTCTTTAAAATACAAATACAAACTCAAAAGAAAAAAAATCTAAAAATAATATATATATATA
>JAQSVH010000014.1:553962-565969 GCA_029448705.1 Adansonia digitata
GATACATGGCTTTTTTAATGGTCATATTTTTTTACAATATAGGTAATATATCGATACACACCCAAATGTATCGATACATTCTAGTGGGAATGAATGGAAGTTACTTAAATGAAGTCTCCAACGACTATGTTACTTTACCATACATTCTCAACAGCTATATTAATTATCAAGGCTATAAATAAACTTCTCTACCGTCAACAAGATGATGAACCAATGCGAAAAAGCTTAAAGTCAAAATTTGCATTAATTCCATCATTTTCTAGAGTAGTTCATAATTGCATAGGATTAATTCTTCTTATATTTGTATTTTAAATCTTGTATCTTTAGATATACATTTTCTTGGAGTTAAAATTTTTGTAAACATCTAATCTTTAGATGTGGTATTTGTTTACATCTATGTCCTTGTAAAAAAGAGAGATTCCTACCTAGTCATTGAAAAAGTAGAGAAGAGTTCTATTTTAGCCACAAAAGATAAAGGGTAAAGGTTGATATCTTATTCTAGAAAGATAGGGATTGTTAAGGTTATAACTTGTCCTTAAAAGGTAAAAAATTTAAATTAGTAAATTAAAAAAATCTGAGACAAGTGAGATCAAGGTAGATGATGCAGGTAATTGAGGTCGAATCTTTTTAAATACTTGAGTTTGCTTTTTTTTTCACTTGCTCTTTAATAGTCATTTTATCATTTACTAACTTGTACTATAAAAATAATTGTTTAAATTTTTCTTAATTTTATCAAAATTTTAATTTATAAAAAATGTTTAAAAAATCAATTTATCCCTCTTGATTTCATTAAAACTCTATTTAAAAACTTTAATATTTTTATAACATTTTGAGTGGGATTAATCTTTTTATACTACAATAATCTATACATTAAAAACAGAGAAAAAAGATGAGCAGGGCCAAATTTTAGTTAATTTTCAACATTTGTGGTTTCTGCATAAGGTTAGAAAGGGGAGGGAAAAACATAATAACGAGGAGAAAGAAGGGAAAACAAAGATAGGAAATCAGGAAAAATAACGCAGAGATTGGGCAATTGGGAAAAAGGAAAAAAAAAAAAAAAACCGAGAAAACAGCCTCCGCCGAGGGTAGTGGTCGCACCTACGCTGCTAAGGCTGACTTGTGGAGAGATTTGGGTCATCTTCGGAACATATCTGAGCAAGAAAGAAGATGAAACACGTGAATATACGGGGGTTAAGGTTTTGTTTTTGACGTGAATCAGGCAATTAATCAGTAATAGATGGGGAATTTATTGGTGAAGAAGCCCAAGATCACCGAAGCAGATCGAGCAATTCTCTCCCTCAAGACTCAGAGGCGCAAGCTTGCTCAATACCAACAACAGGTTTCTCTCTCTCTCTCTCTCTCTCTCTCTCTCTCTCTCTCTTCTTCTCTTTTCTTTAATTTTTACTTATAAAGAGATTCAATTCTTTTGATTTTCTTTTTTTTTTCCCGAACCTCTGTAAATTTACTTTTAGCTTCATTTTTGTTTATATTTCTTCCTCTTTATGTTAGCTTGAGGCTGTCATTGAAGCAGAAAAGCAAGCTGCTAGAGACTTGATTCGTGAAAAGAGAAAGGATAGAGCTTTGTTAGCTTTGAAGAAGAAGAAAACTCAAGAAGAATTATTGAAGCAAGTTGACACGTGGCTTATCAATGTCGAGCAACAAGTAAATGAAGCTGAATTATCATATTATTATTATTTGATTTAATTTGTTTTCTGAAAATGTAGCTTCTTATTTGAACTCTTCAATTTTCCCATTGTTTAATGTTATTTTTTTTTTAAATTAAGAAATAGCCTAAGATTTTGATCAATTTTTCATTCAATTTTTGACATTGTCTTTATTGTAGAGCTAGCTTGCACATGAGCTCCGTTTGTTACCTTTTGGTTTTTAATGTTACTACTAAAAATTCTAGACATAGATTAAAACACTAAATTGTCTTTCAGTTGGCAGATATTGAACTTGCAAGCAAGCAAAAAGCTGTTTTTGATAGTTTGAAAGCAGGCAACAATGCAATTAAGGCGATACAGAGTGAGATCAACCTAGATGATATCCAGAAGTTAATGGATGATACTGAAGAGGCAAAGGCTTATCAAGATGTGAGCTTCATTTCAATTCTTAATCATCTTGATTCCTTTTAAGTCATCTTGCTTTGCTCATTTTTCTTGATTTCTCTATTTAAAATGAAATATGGTCCTTGAGGTAGATCGCTTTTTTTTTGTTCTCTCTATAACTCTCCTTTTGGTCTGCTAGTTAAATATGCTGTTTATCATGCCATCAGATAGTTGCTTACAAATTAGTGCTTGTCAATCTATTTTTGAAGTCTTTCAAACTGAAATTATTCTAGATTGTAGGCTTGCTTTAGCAGGTCGTCAGTCTATTATGATTTCCTTCAGTCTTTTTGTGTCATTTTTTTTCTCTTAGATATGTTTTTCTTATATTATATCAAATAATGTCCTTCTAAATATCTTTTAATTGCATAGATGATCTGAAAACCTATAAACATGATACACGTCTGGTTTTAAACAACCATGCTATAAATGGGGAATAAGCCATGCACTATCCTTTTTTTTAATAATCATTTATATTTTTCATGATGGTTTTATTAACTTGGTTTTCTCTTAATCTGTCAAAGGTTTAGCAGTTCTGTCTATTAAATCATAACTTGAGCATTTCCGCTTTACAAGGGAATTCAGCTTCTTCTCCTTTCATTTTTTTTTTTCCCTGAAATTGGGATGCATATTTGTGATTTTGAAGGAAATCAATGCAATCCTGGGGGAGAAATTATCAGCAGAAGACGAAGAGGAGATTTTGGTTGAATTGGAGAGCCTGGAAACTCAGGTATTTGTTTTAGTTATAACTGGTAAAATACAATTGCAATTAAATGAATAATGATCTATCGGTTGTTTGTTTAGGTGGTGCTAACAGAATATCTTAATTTCTTCAATGAACTAGACAAATTTATAGGAGTATTAATCGCAAATGTGCAAAAAAATGGCCCTAGGTTTTGTAATAGTAAAATCCCATAGGTATAGTAGTTAGAATTACCATAATCTTTCTAATGAAAACTTACCATTGAAAATTTATGAAATGCAACAGTTACCTAAGCCATTTTTTCATTTTCCTCTCCAATGCTTTTACTGTCTTTGATGTTGGAAGGAAACCAAACTAGAATTTGTTTGATTTTGAGAGTAAGAGAAATAAGGGATGGAGGAATACAGGTAAAATACACCAAAAGGTTGGTATTCTGTTTTCTAGTGCTAGGAAATAAAGAAAACAACCTGTTTTGATCTGTAGTTCATAAGTGGAACTACTCATTAAACTAATACTTGTATCTTAAATAACAAAAAACCTTAAAGTAAATACAGTAACACTTAAATAAGTCTTCAACCATGCTAAACAACTTATAAAGCAAATAAACCAAAAAGGCATAAAAACACCCAAAACAGAGCCTAATGTAGTTGAAAAAGAGAGTGAAATTGTGCGACATTACTTTTACTGTAGCAGGAACCCTACGCATACAGTCACATGTATTTATGTATGTGCACATGCAATATTTACTATAACATCAACTCCAAGGTTGAGAAATCTCACTGCAGCATTACCTTTTGGACTAAACCTCTAGTTATAAACCTTTAGTTGGCCTGACATTTCTGCTTTATGTGATGGTGGCATCCAAAAGTTTTGAGACTATGTAAAGCTGCTCTGGAAATTACCAGTAGAATGTTTTGTACCTTTCATTGATTGAAACCTGGCTTACAAGTTTTCAGTTACTATGTTCTGAAAATCACGAAGCAACTTTTTATTTTCACTCGATAAAAGTATCTTTTTCACCCTCTACAATTCTTCCCAAGAATACAAGAATAAAAATAATTCCTTGTAGTTATCTTTTCAGATTTGTGGAGTTTGAGAATATAGCTAGGCTTGTTAATTTTATTTACTTTAAAAATGACCTTTTATGGGATGCTATCCTTATTGACCCTTTTAGGACTATAGCCGACCCAATAACCATGACAAGCATACGTTGACAAATATTATAGCAGACTTTATCTTCGTGATGGTAAAACAGGAAGGAAGTTGTTGAGAAATGGCTGAAAATTCCAGCTAATGAATTCAAATAGCCCACACCATGTCTTGAAAGCTGTTGACAAATGGCTGAAAACTTAGTGGTGTGGAAGTTAATTAAGCTGGCCCCACATGATTAATGGCTTCTGCCATTATAATTTGTTGTCCCCCTGGCATTCCCTTTTTTGCCCTTGTTCCCTTGTTCTTGCTGGTTGCCTTTATGGTATTTTGGAAAGGGAAGGAAAAATTTGTAAACGTGTAAAGAGCAAATGTGGAGGGAGTCTGGTAGATGAAGAGAGAAAAAGGAAAAGGGAAGTTGTTGAGTTTTGTAGTTGTCTTGGGTTGGAGCTTCGGTTGTGTACCAAACACCAAGATAGTGGAGAAACATAGAAATCGGGCAATAACCAATCCAAACTGATTAGTTGCGGTGATAAGTTAACCAAATTAGATTGATCAAAAAAGAGCAATAACCAAAGAGAGGAAACAATAAAGAGGAGAGAACTGTTATGTGTGGTTTAGGAACCAATTCCCTACATCCTCAATCACAACAAGGAACAAATTCACTATCAAATAACTAAGATTACTATTGTCAAGCTTACCTCAAAACCCCACTTACAATCTCAAGCCACTTATCTTTGATTTTGTGTGTTTCTCACTATCTTGATTGTGGGTACACGATCAAACCCTAGGCCTTAGAGAAATAACTTATAAACCTTAGAAAACTTACTTTCCTTTTCTATTTCTACTGAACTCTTTCCAGTCTCCCTTTCCTATTTACAAACTTTTCCTTCCCATCCATTAACACAAGGCACCCATTAGAGGACAAGGGAACGAGAGCACAAAATGGATTACAAGGGGATGACAAATTATAAATGGATGAAGCCATTAATTATATGGGATTGGTCATATTAACTTTAAACATGGCTGAAAGTTTCAACACTTCTCAACAGCTTTCAAGCTGTGGAATGGTGTTGGCTCTTTGAGTTTAGTGGTTGGAATTTTCAGTGATTTCTCAATACAACTGAATTACCCAAAATAATCTTTTTTGGTCGTTTTGGCCTCTTTCCATTTGTTTGGTCTATTCCTTTATTTTCATTATATAATTTGATTAATTCAATTTTACATGTAAGCTAGCCATTTGATCACTCCTATCAAAATAAGACTTTTCCCTGTAGATACCAATGATTTTGTGGCACCATAGTGGGCCACAATTTTTTGTGCTCTTAGGCAATATCGATAAGCATCTTTCAAATATGAAAGGTGAATAACTTCTCATTTCTGAATGCATGTCTAAGCCCAATAGACAATGAATATTTTTTTCCACTTTGCTCTTAGGCAGTATTGATAAACATCTTTCAAATATGTAAGGTGATTAATCTCATCTCATTTCTGATAGCATGTCTAAGTCCAATGGATAGTGAGTGCATTTCTCCATGCTTAATACTCTTTTTGAAGTCATGAAAGAGCCATCATAACTGACCTCATAATTAGCTGGGAGAAATTGCTTTTGCAATTTGGCATAAATTAATCTCCAAGTTCGAATATTAGACTATTCCAGCCTAGTTTGTTGCTCTTTGAGTGTTCTCCACCATGAAATTGTAGTCCTCTTCAGCTATTAGTTTAACCAAGGAACTTTCCTTCTTGCTCATATAGCACTTACCAAATAGTTCCCATTAAAATAGGATCCGCACAAGGAAAAGCACTTGCCATTCGTTGGTTATTAGGGGCATCCCGAAACATCAGGGTCGAAATATGGCTTTCAAATTAAGTTCCGAATCAATGGATGCTACCAAAAAGAATGGCGATGCCATATGCAAAAAGGAAGAGACTCATGAAAGGGTTGAGGCAAATAAAGCTTTTGCACATTTTCGTTAATCCATGAATAGGACCGATATAGGCACATAGATTCATGGATCCATACATCTCGATTGGAAAAGAATCAATACAAAACAGAAGAATCAAAATTGATTGATATATTTCTTGAAACAAATGAAAAAGAAACGAAAGATGAAACATAAATCATGGATCAACTAAGCCCTCTCGAGGAATTGCTTAAGAATAAGAAAGAGGAATCTCATCTGAACACCATGGAATAAGGTTTGATCCTATTCATTGGGATTCTGTAAATATTCCATTCCAAAAATAGAAAGTTCGAATCAATTAGGAATTTTTTGGCAATTGGATGCAATTACTAATTCATGATTTGGCATGTACAAAATGAAACTTCATTCTCGATTCTACGAGAATTTTTATGAAAAGCTTTTCATTTGCTTCTCTTTGGTGGAAGTTTTATTTTCACAGAATATATCCTAATTTTTGGCCTAATTCTTTTTCTGATGATCGATTCAACCTCTAATTAAAAAGATATACCTTGGTTATATTTCATCTCTTTAACAAGTTTAGTAATGCGCATAAGGGCCCAATTGTTTTGATGGAAGGAAGAACCTATGATTAGCTTTTCAGGAAATTTCCAAACGAACAATTTCCACGAAATCTATTTGATATATGGTAGGGTAAAAAAATGGGACACCAAAAGAATTGACTGTCGAGCCATATGAGGTAGGAAACTCTCAAGTACGGTTCTAAGGGAAGGAATTGAACCGCCTATTCTGATCGAGGAGAACAGGCCATTCGACAAGGGGATTCTGAAATAGCGGAGGCTTGGTTCGATCAAGTTGCTAAATATTGTAGATAGCCTATAGCGCTTACTCCTAGTAATTACATTGAAGTGTAGAATTGGTTAAAAATCACGAGGCGTTTCAGATAAGAACAAGAGCTCTCTGTTTATTTATTATTTTAGGATTAGAAATTCTAATTAGAAATTAAAAAGATTCTATTACTATTAAATTCTAAATTACCTTACCATTTAAATTATTAAAATTGATTTTCTATTCAATTTGAATATTTAAATGGTAAAAAGTAGTACCAATGGGTGGTTGGTTGGAGTGGATTCTTTTCCCCCGTTGGGAAAAAAGTCTTGTGTATGGAAACACCTTCGTTGAGAGAGCTCTACTCCCATTATGGTACCTTAGTCAGCTCGAACTAGATTAGTCGGAGCTTAGTGAGCTTTCGAATATTGATGGTTTCACCAAAATAGTAAAAAAAAATAGTAATTTAATTGGAATCTTTCTTTTTCATTTGAATCCCATTTTGTTAAATTTTATTTTGCACCAGATAGCGTTGATTGACTCTATTTCGCCATTGTCCTAGTACTAATCTAAGCCATCTACTTTAAATAAATGATATTGATAACAACTCGTTAACTAGTTTTTCCATTCAATCATTCCAGAATGCCAAAAGATTTACTATCTTAACGCATAATGATGTCTTAATTGGAATGAGACACTCCTTGTTCTTCAAAATAATCTTTTATTTCATTTTTTAAGAAAACTAATAACTTGGGTTTGTGATAATTTGTAAAATACATATGCTTGTGAGATGGAAGGATAAGTCACCAAAAGCTTTTGCTTTTTTAGTGCTAATACTAATATTAAAAAGTGAGTTTCTTCATAGTTGAAATAAAATGAATTGTATTATTAATTGTTTTATTAATTCTTTCTTGATTTGCTGTATTATTGTAAATGAATTTCTCAATCTTTTTTTTTGTTGATTCAAGAAAAAGTTGTGTATTGGTTCTTGGAATATTAATGATATGTAGAAGAATATCTACATATATCTTTTCAATGAAAAATTTAATAAAAAAATAGAATTTACGGATCAATCGAATATTTCTTCCTTTTAGTATTTGCCAATTTTTTTTGATGATTCTAATATTTTTTCCTGATAGCTTATTTTGTTGGAATTAATATGTATTTCTTGAGTTAGAAATATGTTTTTCTTGGTTTTTTATAATTTTTTCTATTCGATTTTTAATTGTGTTTCTTTTATTTTTTTCTGTTAATGAATAATTTTTCCACTCCATGGATTGAATTTGGAGGGATGATTTGTGAATCATCTTATTATTCCCTTTAAAAATAAAATGCTTTGAGTGATCCATTTTTTTGTTTCTTTTGAGACTTTTCGAAACAATTTTGTTCTTTCAACTTGTTTCGACCTAGGATAATAAGCTCATCGGCTTGGTCTTACTTTACCGTCGAGAAACGAAAGAAGGCTTCCATCTCCAAGTTTAACTTAGACGTAGCTTCCTTTTTTTTGGGTGTGAAGTAGTGTCAAACCAAAATACCTAACAAGCATTAGCTGGCCCTGAAAAAGAGGTGATCCAACCGCACCTTCTGGTAAGGCTACCTTGTTATGACTTCAATCTAGTCACTAGCACTGCCTTCGGCATCCCCCTCCTTGTAGTTAAGGTAATGACTTTGGGCATGGCAAGCTTCCATAGTGTGACGGATAGTGCGTACAAGGCTTGGGAACGAATTCACCATCGTATGGCTGACTGGTGAGTTGTAGCCTGCAATCCAAACAGAGGATGGGTTTTTGGAGTTAGCCTACCCTTGTGGGATCGCGACCTTTATCTCGTCCATTGTAGCATGCCGGTCGCCCGAGGCATAAGGGCCATGATGACTTGACGTTATCCTCACCTTCTTTCGACTTATCATTAGTAGTCTGGTCAGGGTTCCATTAGCAACTGAACACAAGGGTTGCACTCGTTGCGGGACTTAACCCAACACCATACGACATGAGTGTGAGACAGCAATGCACCACCTATGTCCGCGATCAATGAAGATAGATTGATCCAAAATATGATTCAAATCCAATATAGCACCTCTGGGTACATAAGAAATGTATTGAATTGAATCTTTTTAATGAATCGATCGGATCACAACTTCGAATATGGAATTTAAAGGGATCAAATAGGAAATGATACTTTGAATCATAGAACTATAATGAAATATACGATCAACCGACATTTATCGACTTTGAAAAGAGTCAGAAAAAATGGTTTGATCCTTTTATTTTGATTTCTCAGACCGAGAGATCCATAAATCGGGATCCTAATGCATATAGATAGAAATGATCATATGGCTAGACAATCAATTCTTTTGGTGTCCCATTTTTTTACCCTACAATATATCAAATTGAATGAGATTTCTTGTAGATCTATCGATCTATATTGGGTTAACCAAAAGAGGTTAATTACATGAGTTTCAAACTTTAATTTTGATTAAATTAATAATTAGTTTTATCTTTTCTCCCACCTTTAGAAAAATAAAGCATAGTCATTTTGGGACTATTGTCCATTAGATTTTTCTGAAAGGTGACTATCTCGGTTTCATATCATATAGGAATTTATATAGAATCCTTGAAAGAGACTTCTTCCTGATAAAAAAAGACTTACTGTCTTTGGGATCTGGTTCTACACTGTTGCTCAATAACTCAGGATCGGCTCTATTACATAAGTTGATTCCTAATTTTTATCTCATATCATCACCTAAATAAGCAGTTCTTATTTATTGTATTTCTTATTTATTGTATTGGCCCAAAACTTCACTAAGTGATCTTTACAACGCTTCCTCTATCAATTAGATCTTTTATCCATAGAATAAAGTATCAAGGCATATATTTTTCTTCATATTTCGACTTCTATGAAGTTTCTCTTTTTGTTACAGCTGATAAAAATCGTTTTTTCGACGATGCAATATGTAGAAAGCCTATTTTTTCTAAATTGATACATGATGTGAATAGTATCATATTACACCAATAATATGGTAGGGTTTGGTTTCCCCTTTTTTCTTCTCTGGCTACTTTATAAGTTATCTTTTGCAGTTTTAGGTACTGTTTCACCTTCATAACTGGGTAGTATTAAACCGGTAAATATATAAAGCTACAAAATAGAGATGTCTTTGTATCATTTGTTTTATTTTCTTCATTTTGGCTCATAGTCTTCACAATGTTTTGCATAAATTCCTTCCTCCATCTATCCAGCCCCTGGACTTCCAAACTCCATACCTTCATTGGCAATGGTGTCTTGAGGGGCTAGGGACAACTGTGATATGTTTGTATCTTCTTTATTTACTTTTTTTGCTTGCTAATTAACAAATCGTACGATGGCTTTTTCTTTGGATAAATTGTTCACTTTACCATGAGATGAGCCCATTTGAGTTATATGTTTATATGATTCCACATTATAATTGTTTTATGACTATTTTGCCCATAGATAATACAAGTATGAGATTATTTTTTGAACCATGAGAGTTTGGATCTTTTTGGTTATGTTAGCTTGGCTTATTCTTCTTTTTGATTTGATTCTAACGAAGAAAAAGAGAACTTTTTGGTGGTGTGCAAGTATTTAGAGGTCTTTTATAATGTGTTATTCTGGATTTAGCTTTATTTATTACATATGGTGGTGTTGTCACTCAGCAGTCTGTGTCTGAAAGGCAACTGTAATTAATTTTTTTTTTAATTTTCAGATGGCCGTTAAAGATATGCCAGAAGTGCCTACGTCAGCAGAATCTGAAGAACAAAACTTGGATCTTCCTGATGTGCCAACCAGGAAACCAGTTGCTTCCAGTGCAGCAAGAGATGATGCTGAAACTGCATCAGCTGGAATTTCCGCAAAAAGAAGAGGTCTCTCTCTCTCTCTGTATATATATATATATATATATATATATAATATATATGTATATATGTATATATATTTGTATACATATATATACACACACACACACACACATACACACATATATACACGTACTGACATAAGCACTCGTATTCACTCCCAAAATGCCCATGCTTGCACACACATCCCGCATGCATACACTCCCTGCTTGATTAAGAGCCACAAATTCTCTGACATCTTTTGAAAACACAGTTATGGAGGAACCCCTGCCTGCATGATTAAGGAAACGACCAGGCTGTTATTATTAATGAAACATCTCCTGGCTGCCTCATTGATGTCTTTCCCTATTTTTATTTTTATTTGTTTATTCCCATGATCGCGTACGTGATGGGTTGGGTTTGGTGGTCAATTGTTTCCACGTCAGTTTGTACAGCTCTGTATAAATACCTGCTTTAATTTACGTCTAATGGAGGTTATTGAAATGGCTTATTTTCAGTTCATGTATATGGTTAGTTTATTAGTTTGTGGTCGGGGGGTCAATGTCACATTATTTTCTTGGATGCACTGAATGTGCTTCATCTATGGATAAGGTTTTTAAACAGCTGACTCCTGGCTGACTAAAATGGTCTTATTTCAGGCTGCTGTTAGTTAGCAGCATAATTATTTATTTCATCCATCATATTGCATATATACACTATTCTGCAGTAGTTATTTATTTGCAAATGAATCCTGGAATTCAAAATGTTTGACGATCATCTACAGAATTGGATAGGGTTTGTTTGGGCGTGCCTCCTGGAGTGGGTCAGTTTTTGCCACTTCTGTTATTGGCCATTTCTTATATTTAATTTTGAAATAGTAGGAATTTTGTTCTTCGTGCTATCGAATGTTAATTAAGGAAAAGATATGGACATATAGTAAAAAAAGATTAAAACAATTATTCCCATGCTTCTTGATAGATGATTTATTTATTTTTTTCATGGTATTAACTATTGTCTCTTTTCATTTTCCAAATGTCTTAGCGCTTAGGCATTAGTGGCTTTTTGTTCTTTTTATTTTATTCTTAGGTAAATTAAGCACATGAAGGAACAAAAGCATATAAAACAAGGTTAGTCACATTAAAAGACCACTAGAGCTTGCTAAAGAAAATAAAAACATAAATGAGCTCAAAGTAAAATGGAAAGGAGAAGCAAAGGTTTAACACCAGTGGAGGCTTAGTCCTCTGTCTGCTGCAGCGCTTGTCAACACGGGGACTTTGTGCTTCTCGAGTGTACCTGTTCGAAAATCTCAGCCTCTTTGATAGTTTCGATTGCATCACCATAGAACGGTTGGTATCGCCAGTGAACTGGTAACACTTTTCACCTGGACTGTTCTTTTTATTTTAATAATTAAGGGAATTTAATCTTTACTTTTTAAATTGGAGATATGTGTTAC
>JAQSVH010000014.1:672105-690512 GCA_029448705.1 Adansonia digitata
TAAAAACAGATAGATGATCTAAACTTCTTTTCTAATTTCACCTTAGTTAAAATTCCGAAAATAGCTATACATAGAAAAAAAATCGAAACAATCAAAAGCGCATGCAACAATTATAGTGCAAACACACTACACTTAATTTACCTTAGAATTTTTTTTTTCCCAATTTCTTGAAAAAAAAAAAATATTTGAAAATAACAACAAAAACACACAAATAAAGGCAAATTCCAGAACGAGTACAAAAGAACGGAAGATGCAGAAAGGAAAGAAGTCTTTAAGACTCACTGCCAATAATCTTTTCTAGCATTAAAATAAAGATAAGGACGTTAGTTGAAGATTAAAGACTAAAGGAAAGAAATGCCCTCTTAAATACCAAGGATAAAAGCGAAAGCACCTAATGTAAAATTTTCCTCAATCATGCCAAGTTACATATAGATGGCATACAAACTAAAACCCAGATGTTATGAGTTACCTGTATGGCGTATTTATTGAGTATGGTCAATCGCCTTTACCGCATCGCATCAATAGTACCAAGTAAGGAAACAGGCCAAATAAACATTACCAGCTTGTTGACTTACATTGAGGGTAGAAACCTTCTCAGGAACTAAGCGATCATTTCTGTCACCTAAGCCCAAGTTACCATATTGTCCCCATCCCCATCCATAGAGTGCACCCTCTTCTGAAATAGCTGCAGTATGCTCAGCACCAGCAGCAACCATTTTGATAGAGATAGCCTATAACAGACACAAAATCCAAGGTGATAACCACTTCAATAAAGTGCATAAGAAAATTTTAGCTTGGTCAAAGTATTAATGGGAAAAGAAATAAAATGCATAGAGAATTTAAAATTTTTAAACTAATGGTCAGCAACATTACATGATTCCGAAGTTTCAATTTCTTCTTTTGGGGCTAAAACAGGATTCCAAAGTTAAGGAACATGCAAATACTATTGTCAACAAATATACCACCGTGTTAGAGATATCAGAACCTTGAATTTTAATAGTCCTGATAACAGGTCTCCTTTATATAATTGTATATTTTTCATGAGATGCTCAAAGGAAACCCAGTGACAAATCCTCTTTCTTTTCTGCTAGTATAACATGGCAAATGGAGCATTCAATTTGATTAAATAAGAAATCCCACATTGTTGACATTGAATGATTTAAAGTCTTAAATAATGCAACTTTAAGTGAAGCAATTCATAGCAAGTAAATAAATACATTTTCTGAAGGTCAATAAAACCATGGAACCTGGCTGCACAGGCAGATGCTCCTTCCTTTTAATGCTAAAGTACAGACAAGCAGGATAATGGGGCATCACATGAACATTTGTTATAAGATAACCATATAACATACAATACCTGAAAGGCTTGAATTTTTCGAGGCACAAGATAGTCTTCAGTGTTTCCATGACCAAGTTGACCATTTTGATTTCTTCCCCAACTTCAATTAAATTCCAAATATAAAACATTTAAAAAAGGGTAAAAACCAATCACTGATAAGAGCTATGACAAGTATAAGTTGAAAGAAGAAAACTGCAAAAGTTTGGGACAAACTTCTTCATAAGAGAGTAAAACTATAATCCTAGATAGACACAGTGACCACTGATTCTGCTGTTACATGGGACTCTGACCAGCTTGGTTTTCCACAAACAATTTGTTAACAGACAATTTGTTAACTATCAATAAATACTCACTTTTTGAACCCTAAAACAAAGAAATTTAAATAAGACATAAACGTCTGTATTAATCAGATTATAGAAAATTAAAAAGAAAGAGAAGAAAGACCTAAAGGCCAAACAAACCTCTGCACTTCGCCTTCCATTGTCACAGCTAAACAATGGCTGTCTCCACAAGCAATTTGTTTTATCCTCAAACCATGTAATGCTTTTATTGGTTGAGGAGTGAATAAGTCACTAGAATTCCCATGACCAAGTCTTCCAAAGTCACCCCTGGTATATTAATGACAGCAAAAACAATCATACATTTTAGTAAAAGTTGAAAATAGATAAACTGGAGAAAAGGAAAACCTTGAACTAACCACTGTGTGATGTTACCTGTAGATTTTAAAAACTTCTAAAGTTATGAGAATATGATACTAATAACATTACCTCTAAGATCAGAATAAGCTGTTTTAAGATCCTACATGAACAAGTTAAAGGAGAAAAGAAAAATGAAAAAAGGAAAGGGAAATGCTTATTCCTTATTAATATGATGTTTGCATGAAGAGTTGATTAGGCAAACAAGGAACATCCCACGCAAATATAAATTATAAACTTAACAATGCAGGATGCATTTAACATAATTCAGAATTAAAAGATAAGGATAAAATTCAACAAAACAGTCCATAGGCAATCATTGAGATTCACAAGGACATCAACGAGAGAAGAAACTGAATCCATTGGCACTGAACCCTCTATAAAGGGTGAACCTTAACCTAGAAAGGCACTTTACACACCACTTAACAAGTAAAGCATCTTTCAAATTAAGACCTCCAGCTACAGGAGGAAATTAATTCCCAACTCACACCGCCAAAGATGCCATCCAAATTCTTCCCTCATATGCACTAAGGTTGAATTTTTCTTATTTCCATTCAATAGTGTTTGTCTCCTTTTAATTTCAATGTAAATGACACAAAGCACCATGGCTACCATGTTAAGGTGGTGATAAGAATGTTCTGGCTCTATCTTGTAGGAAGATCTCTTGTTGGAAATTCAGGATTGATTGAAATCCAAAGATTTCAATGAAAAGCACTAAATGTAGGGTCAGATGTGTATTTCTAATTATAGGAGATTAGCTGTAAATTAGTAGATAATAGTTTCCTGATTTATAGAGATTAGTAGAATGTCAAACTTTCCCAGAATAGCAATACTTTGCTATACAAGGTCTTTGTATCCGAACATTTCAAATGAAAATAGTCCAGAATTTATTTCATGGTCTCAATCCCTCACTACTGCCTAATCCAAAGAGGTGACAATCAAACAACAGAAGAATTACAGAATATTCAATCTACCTACAGATTGAATGGAAAAAATTTATATGAAATGATTTCAAGTGGTTTGGACCTTTCTGAGAGAGAAAGGAAAATTGAGTCGTCTCCTTGTTAGCAGCCCAAGGAGGATCCTAAATTTGATGCTTGGGATGAAGAGGACTCGGTCATGTGCCAGAAATTAGGGGTGTAAATGAACCTAGCTCAAGCAAACATACCTATGTTCATGTTCGTTCGCTTGTTTCAAAGCTTGTTCTTATTCATTTGTGTTCGTTAAGGATTTTTAAAATAGTGTTCAGGCTTGGTTTGTTCAAAATTGGGTGTGTTTAGAGCTCTGTTAGTTTAAATTAAATAAACTTTTACGCAAACATGTTCGTAAATGTTCCTTAAGTGGTTTTGAGTTCGAGCCCTGGGTATGGAGCACCTTTAAAACTTGACAAGAAGCGCTTTGCCCGCTTAAGTGGGCCTATCTGGCGTGAATCTAGGATAGTCTGCAGTCTAGTGGACTGTGGGGTACCGGTGGTTTAGACCAAAAAAACATGTTCCTTAAAAACTAAAAATTTGTTCATGAACAATAAATAAATAAATTTAAACAGAAAAAAAAAAAAGCTAAACATAAGCTATTATTAAATATAAAATAATAAAATAAAAATATTATTAAATTTAAATTCTTATTAAATATAAAATTATAAAACACAAATATTACTAATTTATAGTATAAAAAAAGTACAAATACAAATACAAATAATAATAATATTAATTAATTATATTATAATTGAAAAATAAACAAGTTTTAAACAAGCTTTAAACAATTTAATTATATAAATTTTAAATGATTCATAAACTAGATTGTCCATGAACATAAATGAACTAAAAATACCTTATTTAGTTCTTTTAGTAAACAAACCTTAAAATCTTATTCATTATCATTTATTTAGCATGAGAAATGAATAGAAATCAAATTGTTCACAGATCGTTCGTCAAACACTCTCTTCATTTATAGCCCTAACAATAAAAGATGATACATTTATGTTTCTACTAACGTCTAAAGGAATATAAGAAGCCAGACAACAAACTTATTCTAAGTTAATGTTGCTCAAGTCTTTGAGATCAAAACTAAAATCTTTGCCACCAAACAAAGAGATCGATAGTCACATTTTATGCCAATCTGTTGAAGAATGTAAGGCAAGAGATGGATCATTAGTAGCGCATTAAGATGAAGTACAACAACAATGCAATCGCGTTAAAGAATTTCATTGAAAAGGATTAGATTAATGATTTTCTTGCTTGTTTAATTGTTGAATTTGATCAAGTGAGAGTTCAAATATTAAGAAAAAAAGGATTTACCATCATCGAACAAGACCATCTCTATCATCAATATCAGAATTGAAGGTAAAACTGCAATTTCAATATTTTCATCTATGATGAACGTCCCCTTAGAGACCTTTTATACATTTTACATTACATAGGGTACTGGAAAGATAAGATCTGTTAGTTTAAGAATCTCATATCTTAAGGAATCACTGATTCCATAATCTTAGGGATTAATATCTATCCATAGCTAATGTATATTTACAACTAATATCCTATAATTAAGGCGCTAAATTATCCTAATCTATAATTCAAATCTTTACAGCTTACAGTTTTTCCAACACTCCCCCCAAGCTAGGGAATATTTATCTTCCATTCCTAACTTAGCTATATACTTCTAGAAACTTGCAACATTCAACCTATTAGTAAACACATCAGCTGATTGGTTTTCGGTGGACACATAGGGTGTGCAGATCAAGCCACTTTTAATTTTTTATTTTATAAAATACCAGTCCATTTCAATGTGCTTAGTCTTGTCATGCTGTACAAGATTATGAGCGATGTTTATAGTTGATTTATTGTCACAATATAACCTTATAGGCCCATTCCCCTTAATTTTTAAATCATTAAGTCAGCCATAATAACTCACATATGCCCTATGCTATTGCGCTAAACTTTGCCTCAACATTTGAATTTGCCACAATAATCTATTTCTTGCACCTCCACGAAACCAAGTTTCCTCTAGGGAAGGTGCCGTACCCTGATATGGACCTTCTATCTATAGGTGATCCTGCGTAGTCTGTATTTGTATAAGCCTCTGAAAATACACCTTTATTCCTTTAGAATAAAATTCACTTTCCATGATTACATAAGTAATACAACACCCTGTAGATAGCTTGTAGGTGTAACTCCTTTGGATTATGCATAAATTGGCTGACCACACTCACGACATATGCTATGTCTGGTCTCGTATGTGAAAGATAAATGAGCCTACCTACCAATCTCTGATACCTCTCTCTATCAACAATAGGATCATTCAGTGCTTCTCCAGGCTTATGGCTTGGATCAATAGGAGTGTCCACTGGTTTACACGCCAACTTTCTTATTTCTTTCAAGAAGTCTGTGACATACTTTTGTTATGAAATAAAGACAATTGCTTTCGAATGACCCACCTCAATCCCTAGAAAATATTTTAATTTTCCTAGTTGCTTTATCTCAAACTCCTTGTTTAGACAATGCCTAAGCTACTCTTGCTCACTTGCATCATCCCCGGTAACAATTATATCATCCATATATACTAGTAATGCTATCACTTCCCCTGTCTTTGAGTGTTTGATAAACAAAGTATGGTATCTCCTGGTCTATATCCAACATCTAGCATCACCTTAGTAAACCTTCCAAACCAGGCTCTTGGTGACTATTTAAGCCTAATACAGAGCCTTCTGTAATCTGCACACCTTGTTGATTCCCAACTTTTTCTCGAAACCAGGCGAAATTTCCATGTAGACTTTTTCCTCTAAGTCACCATGGATGAAGGCATTCTTCACATCATATTACTGCAAGTGCCAATTAAGAGTTGCTGCCAATGACAATAGTACCCTTACTGTGGTCATTTTGCTACCCCAGCAAAAGTTTCTTGATACTCCACTCCATAAGTTTGAGTGTACCTCTTTGCCACCAGCCTCGCCTTGTATCTCTCAAGTCTTCCATCAGCTTTGTATTTCACCAAGAACACCCATTTATAGTCTATTGCCTTCTTTCCCTTAGGTAAATCTATGATTTTCAATTTTTTATTCTTCTCCAAGGCATCCATCTCTTCTTGCAACGCATTCTTCCATTCTTCTTGGAACAATGCGTCGGACAAGTTTCTAGGAATGGCTATAGTGTTTAGGCTCAAAAGAAAGGATTTAAGAGTTGTGGGAAATCTGTGAAACATACAAAATGTGACAAAGGGTACAAGGGATATTTAGTGCATTATTTTGGTTTTTTCCTAACTGCAATGGGCAAGTCAAGATCAAAACTTTTAGATTAAGAATTAGGTTCAGTCATAGTAGTTACCTCATTCCCAAGATTAGGGAAGAATCTTGAACATGCATTGGAGTAGAAATCGGGGCTTTGCTTCTTGAGCACACCTGTTCATATCTCTAAGTGTCATAGATAAGAGTAGTTCTTTGCCTAGACACAGTTGGTGGCTCGGACCTGTTTTGAGTAGGATAAGATATGTCGTGGTTAGGAAACACTGACTTAGGTTGGTTTTAAGTTGGGTGAGACTCAGACTTAGACCTGTTTTGGATCCTATGTGGTGACTCAATTGGTAGAGACAAAGGTGACAAAAATTATCCTTGTCCTTATCTTTCAATAAGCTCTCACCCTGAAGATAAAGCTTGAAAAATGTTTTTTTTTTCTCTTCAAAGGTAGCATCGACAGATGTAAAAAACCTTTTTATGGCTAGGTGGTAGCACTTGTATCCTTTTTGGGTAGGAGGGTAACCTACAAATATACATTTAATAGCTCTAGGATCTAACTTTTCTCTATTATTATTATGAATATGAACAAAAGAAGTGTAGCCAAATATCTGAGGGGTAAAACCATTTAAAATATGTAGATCTGGGTAAAATTGTGAAAGGCTTTGCATTGGTATCTTGAACTGTAGATACTTGAGGGCAATCTGTTTATAAGATAGGTTGTTGTTAGAACAGCTTCTCCCCAGAATATTTTAGGAACGCTCTGTTGAAACACAAGAGCTATTGTGGTGGTAAACAAATGGCCAATTTTTCTCTCAGCAACCTCATTCTATTGTGGGGTGTTGACACAAGAAGACTCATGTATAATTCTCTCTTGTTCAAAGTAAGGAGATAAGGTTATATTAAAGTACTCTCTAGCATTATCAGATCTGATTTTCTTGACTTGAACCCCAAATTGGTTGTGAACCATAGCTAAGAATTTAGGAAAAATAAAGCTTACATCAGGTTTGTTTTTTAGAAGGTATGCCCAAGTTACCAGAGTACAGTAATCAACAAATAGAACAAACCATTTTGACCTTGTCATACTTAGAACAGTAAAAGGTCCCCATAGATCAGTATGGATTAAAGAAAAAAAACACGAAACTTCTTTTATTATTAATATGAAATGACACTCATTTGTGTTTTGCATATTCACATGCATCATAATGGAATTCCCTAATATCTAATCCTTTAAACAAGTTAGGAAACAGTTTTTGGAACCCTAAAAGAAAGATGGCCAAATTTGTATGACGGAGCAAAACTACGTCTTTATTAGAAGTAGATAGAAATGACAACTACTGAACATCTTTGACACTTTTTGACTGAGTCATTACCTCAAGATGGAAAAGCCCAACTTTCTCTCCAGCACGTCCAATCATCCTCCCCGTGTTCTAATCTTGAAAGATACAATAAGTAAGATAAAAGGTTACAACACAATTCAGGGGTCATGAGTTAACTTCTGAATAGAGACAAGATTAGTAAATAGTTTGGGGACATAAAGGACATTCTTAAGGATGAACTTGGGTGTGATTTGCATGTCTCCCATACCTGCTACGGTAGGTAGAGACCCATCAGCTACTAGTATTTTCCTATTACTAGCACAGGGAGTATAGGTTTTAAATTCTAAAGCAAAGTGTGTCATATGGTTTGTGGCTCCTGAATTAATGAGCCAAGAGTTTGAGATGTTTCTGTCCAAGGCATTAATGCTATGAGGGGCAATACACTTACCTGAGAGTTCTAGGGAGCATGTACCATCAGTATTGGGTTTGCTCAAGGAATCAAGTAATTTTTTGAGTCGTGCATGTTCCTTTTATTGAAGTCTTTGTCCTCAACAATGGGTTCCGGCTTAATTGTTGCTAAATGACCTTGGCTAGAACTCTTTTTCTGTCCTCCTTTATATCCCCAGTCTTAGCTTGATGTACTAGGTTTACCATTAAGTTTCTACCACTTTTCCCTAGTATGCCTTGGCTTCTTGCAGTAAGTACACCGGAGAGATTCCTTCTAATCCTTTCTTTGAGACCCTGGCTTTAACAATTCTACCTTTCCACTGCCTTGCACTATAGAACTCTGGCCCTTTGTCATCATGGCAAACTTTTCTTCCAACAAACTATCTAGCATGACTCCCCTTCGACTCTCTTCAACCTGGATCAAAAAAATAGCCTCATTGAGATTTGGAACTTCCTCTTTCCCGAGAATCTGAACCTAAACTTGATCAAATTCCACATTTAGCCAGCAAGAAAGTCATAGACCTTTTCTTTTTGGAGAAAGCTTTTTAAAATAGTAGTATCTTCTGAACATCGAGTAGTAATCCATTATTAGTGGTCAAGCTCCTGCCATTGACTTTGAAGGGAATTAGCATACTCGATCACAAATTGTGCATTGCTTCATTGCACAAGCTTTGACCTTGATCTCGTAAACTTGAGCAACATCCCTGGCCTTAGTATAGGTTTGTCTTACTGCATCCCAAACTTCTTTGGCTATGAGCAAGAACATGTAGGTATCATTTATCTCAACTGTCATGGAATTCCACAACCATAAGAAAATCATGAAATCGGCTTCCTCCCATGCACTAAATTCATGATCATCTTCCTTGGGACCAATTCTTAGTAAATGACTCAATTTTATTTTCCCTTTAAGATAGGTTTGGAAAAACTAGGACCATTTGAGGTAATTTTTTCCATTCAATCTATACAGGGATTGGATGTTTTGCAGTTCACCAGATGGTGGACTACGTGTGACTTCTTCATTAGACAACTTACACTCAGTCATCTTTGGTTGGAGTAAAACTCTAGGAAAGGCTAAGAAAGAATGGTGATTAAGGCCAAAGAAAAACTTAGGTAAAATAGGCTATAAAGGCCAAACAGAACAATTTCTAAATAAAACTAAATAGCTTTGATATCATGTCAGAATTGAAGATTAAACTGTAATTTCAATCTTTTAATCTATGATGAACGTCCCCTTAGAGATCTTTTATACACTTCACATTACATAGGTTATTGGAAAGATAAAATATGTTAGTTTAAGAATCCCATATCTTAAGCTTCCACAATCTTAGGGATTAATATCTATCTAAAACTAATGTATATTTATAGCTAATATCTTATAATTAAGGCTCTAATTTATCCTAATCTGTAATTCAAATCTTTATAGCTAACAATTTTTCCAACGATTAATGCTAAAGAAAATCAAAGGGGACTCATGCTTTGCTCTCAACAGATGGAATGATCCATAATGTTAATTGGAAAAATCAATGACAAGAAACCAAAGTTTAATACTAAAAAAATTGACCTCTTCAGAAGTTAGGAGAATGGAGTCTCGACCTTCAAACAATGATAAACTTTATTATAAGTATTGCAAAAAGCCTCATCATACCAAGAAGTAATGTTGGAAGCTTCATGAAAAACACAAAGTTTTTGTTGGAATAGAGGACCTAGAAGTGGAACACAAAGAAGCCAAGTGCATATGACTCAATCTAAGTGAGACAGGTTATATGATGCTATAATTCCTGTGATGAAGACATCGAAAGGTTGAGATAACTCTTTGATTCATTAGAAAAGTCTACAATTACCTATTCCTTGGCAATTTTGGGTAAAGTTCACTCCTTATATTTTTTTAAGTGCCTCTGGTTTAGATTTTTCAGACTCCTAGGTTACTGACTTCTGGGCAACTGATCATATGATCCCTTTTTCACATAAATTTCTCACAAACTTGGTAGATCAGTGGGTTCATCCATAATAAATGTAAAAGATCACCTTCACATAAAAGCATTCTCATCATTAACCAAAGAAGATATAATTGAATAGGTTGGCTAATAATTTAAAAAATTTATATGCAAGAAAATTTGATTATTCTCCCTATTGATACAATTCTTCTAATAAAATCAAGAATGCAACTAAGGGAGACATGTGGGGACTATCACCCCTCTACCCCAAAGTTCCTAAGGTATCTTTGAAGTTCTAATTACTTGGCTTTAGATATACTAAAGATTATAATTCCCCCTTCCCACCCAAACTAGAATAAATTTTAGTTTGATATTTTATATTATTTTTGTTAAGTACGAAATATTAAAGTCACATGATTTTCATTATTTATAATTAAGTGACCAACAACTTTTAAACATATAAATATTATCATTTTTCTTTTGTTTTTGACTCGACTAAATGAAAAATCAATTTTCTCTCTTTCTTTTTTCTTCTTGTTCTGAGATACAATAGGCCCTTTTAAGTATTTTTTATTATGAATTCAATCGATAACCCATTTACTTAGGTAAAACAACAAAGAATTATTAAAATTGTGTTAAAAAAAATACTTCTCCAACTTCTATAGGACTAAAACATTTTAAGACCATTCTAGATAAAATAATCTACAATCTTATTTTAAACAAATGAAATAACATTTCTTCATTTCATAGTTATGCACTTTCTTGTATCGTAGACTCGTTAAATTGTTTATATCGGAAAGAAAAATGTTCTAAAATTTAATGCAAAGATAATTATAAAAACATTATGGTCAGCTTCAAATGAAAAATTATAGTTTTTTTTTTTACTGTGTGCTTATTATAGTATATTGTTTGATTATATATATATATATATATATATGATTTCATTGTTTAGCAATTATACAAATTAACCTTTAGTATTAAATAAGACTTTTGCCTTCCAAACTAAACGTCCCCGTTCCATCCTTGAACACTGATGCAGGAGCATTAATAATTAAGAATTTTGTTTCATTTTAAATTCAGTTGGAATAAAGTAATTCATTTAGATCTTTGTTTAGGATTTTTTTTTTTATTTTAAGAATTCTAGTTTAATTAGATTATTGTTTAGGATAAGAGTTTTAGTTTGGGATAAGTTTTATGATTAAGCTTAATTAGTATTCTACTAGTAATAGCGAATCTTATAGGAGTAGGAGTTCTAGCCTATATATATGCATCTAGGGAGTTGCTACAATGTATTCGATTATTATTTTATTATTCCATCAAAAAGGTTTCTTTCTAGAACCTAAATATCTCTACAGCGTTATCTTTCTCGACTATTTTCAATTCTTTTGTGTTCTAGCTATTTCTATCATCCCTTCCTTGCATCAATTTGGTAATCAGAGCCATGACAGGACGTGCAAGGGGCCGTGGAAGAGGGAATTAAAAACAGCAGACAGAGTTGATCGAGTTGAGGCGCATGGTGGAGGATTTGTCGCTAGCTGTACAAGCTTCCAGCGACAAATACATGTGGTAGCCCAAATGGAGATACCGAAAGCTTTTGACCTACCGAAATATGGTTTTGAAGATGTTTCAGATGAAAGAGAGCCCGAGAACCCTTTCCATAATGTTGGACTTGCAAAATTTAAAATACGAGGTAGATTGGATGATCGACCATTGCATGCTCTCAAGTTAACGGGAGGAGAAGCAAAGATCCAAGTGGATGACTTCCATGGGGAGTTACATGCAAAAGATTATTTGGACTGGGAAGCCACTGTTGAGAATTACTTTGAGTGGAAACCTATGGCTGAACCTAGGAAAGTACTCTTTGTGAAGCTTAAGTTAAAGAGTGCAACACTTCAATGGTGGAAGAGAGTTGACGAACAACGAGCACATCAAGGGAAAAAAAATTAGCAGTTGGGAACACACGAAAAGCAAATTGCGAAAGCAATTTTTGCCATTAGATTATGCTATGGAACTATATAAAAAGTTTCATTTGCTTAGGCAAAACGGAAGAACGGTTGAACACTACACCTTTGATTTCAACAATTTGTCTATTAAAGTGGGATTAAACGAAACTAACGAGCAGTTAATGTCTCATTATATTGCTAGTTTGGATCAAAGTATTAGAGATGAGCTAGGGGTGGTTCGTATATTCAACTTGGAGATGTGCGCCAATATGCCTTATAAGCTGAAAAATGTGTATTGTGCTACGGTGCAAGAAAGCCTCTATTTGGTAAGACTATTAACTCTTCTCAAGGTAATTTTAACAGTAAAAAAGAGTTCTTCAACTAGCAAAGTTATTAAGGGGAACGTAGTGGGAACTGGCAAGTTTGATAAAAAAAAAGAGGTTCAAGGCAATACCCAACCCAACCTTAGAAAGGTGAGTAGTGGATCTCAAATCAGATGTTTTAGTTGGGGAAAAAGTGGGCACACTTCTTACACCTGTCCTAAAAGAAAGGTGAATTTGGTTGAACTTGATGATGAAGATCAAGAACAACATGATCCGGTCTATGATGAGTATGTTGAGGATGAAAAGGAAATCGATATACACACAGCACAAGGAGAATCTTTGATGCTTAGAAGGGTTATGACTACGACCAGCCAAGATGATAGAGAGGATTAGAGGAGGAAAAGTATTTTTAGGACTCGGGTTAGGTGTGAAGATAAAGTGTGTAATGCCATTATTGATGGGGGTAGCTTAGAAAATTACGTTTCTAAAAAAACCATGGAAAAACTAAAGCTACGTATAGAAAACATCCCCATCCGTATAAGATTTAATGGGCTAAAAGGGGATTTGAGATATCTATAAAATTCCAATGTTTAGTCAAGTTTAGTATGGGCAGTAATGTGGATGATAAGGCATTGTGCAATATGGTACAAATGGATGCGTGTCATATTCTTTTGGGCCGACCTTGGCTATTTGATCATGATATGCAACATTCGAGCAAAGAAAATACTTATTCTTTTCATAGAGGTGGAAGAAAATATACATTGCATCCTCAAAAGAAAGTAGTGACGCCCAAGACTGACAAATTGAATAGGCTTTTAAAGGCTGAAGAGTTGGTGAGTGAAAGTAGAGAATTGGGGGTTATATTTGTTGTCAGCAAAATAATAAATACCACTAAAGAGGAAAATTTGAAGGAACAACCCAAGGATATTCAAAAATTGTTAGAGGAATTTGCTGACTTGGTTAGCGATTGTTTGCCATAGGGGTTGCCACCCATGAGAAGCATTCAACACGTTATAGATTTGGTGCCTGAAGCATCTTTACCGTATTTGCCAGCATATCGAATGCCACCAGTTCAGCGACTAGAAATTCAAAGATAGGTTGAGGACTTGATGACGAAAGGACTGGTGCGTGAAAGCAAAAGTCCATGTGCTTGCCCAACTTTACTAGCTCTGAAGAAGGATGGATCTTGGCGGATGTGTGTTGACAGCCGAGCTATAAACAAGATGATGATCAATTTCCCATTCCTCGATTGGAGGACACGCTCGATCAATTAGCAGGGTCCAAGGTTTTTTCTAAAATTGATTTAAGGAGTGGATATCATCAAATCAGATTGTGAGAGGAAGATAAATGGAAGACTACTTTTAAGACTCCTAAAAGCTTGTATGAATGGTTAGTAATGTCTTTTGGCCTATCTAATACCCCTAGTACATTCATGCTAGCCATGACTGAGGTACTTAAACCTTTCTTACAATCTTTTATTGTTGTGTATTTTGATGATATTCTAGTTTAAGGAAGAGCATTCACAGCATTTGTGGCAAGTTTTAGAGGTGTTGCAAAAGGAGAAGCTCTATGTGAATTTAAAAAAGTGCTCATTTTGCAAACTGAGGTTGTGTTTCTACGGTTCATTGTTTCTGAAAAAGGGCTAAAACCAAATCCTGAAAAGATTCAGGCAATCAAGGGTTGGACGGCACCACAGTTTTTCAAAGAGGTTAGAAGTTTCCATGGGTTAGCTTCATTTTATAGGAGATTTATAAGAAAGTTCAGTGTTTTATGAGTCCTATTACTGAAATTTTGAAGAGTGATAGTTTCAAGCGGACAAATTCTGCTCAAAAGGCTTTTGAACACATCAAGGTACTCATGACCGAAGCACCTGTTCTAGCATTACCAGATTTTAATAACCTTTTGTTGTAGAATGTGATGCTTCTCAAAATTGTATTGAGGCTGTTCTTAGTCAAAAGGGGAGGCCTTTGGAAATTTTTAGTGAAAAGTTATCTAATGCGAAAGGTAGGTACTCTACTTACGATTTAGAGTTCTATGCTTTGGTTAGAGCGATCCAACACTGGCAGCATTATTTGGCTTATAAGGAATTTGTTATTTATACAAACCATCAAGCATTGAAGTATTTAAGCTCTCAAAGGAAACTCAATGATCATCATGTTAGATTGAATTCATTTTGGATAAGTTTAATTTCTTTTTGAAGTATAAAACAGGAGAAACAAATGTAATTGTAGATTCCTTAAGTAGGCGAACTTTGATTTTAACCATAATGAGTTCTCAATTTATGAGTTAGAAAACCAATATCAAATAGATCCCTACTTCAGTCAGGTGGCAAAAGATTTGTCAAGAACAAAAACAGTAGATAAGCTTCCATACAGACTGCATAAAGGATATCTATTCAAGGGTAATCAATTATGAGTTCCCGAGGGATCATTCCGAGAACAAGTCATAAGACAGCTTCGTGGGAATGGCTTGGGTGGACATTGTGGCCTAGACAAAACAATGGCTTTGGTCACATATCGTTATTTTTGGCCTTATATGTTCAAGGATGTGAGCAGGTTTGTAAGGCGATATGCTGTTTGTCAATTTGGTAAGGGAAGTTCCCGAAATACAAGGCTATATACTCCATTACCAGAACCAAATTCGCTTTGGATTCATTTGAGTATGGATTTTGTGTTAGGTTTGCCAAAGACTTCAAAGGGGCATGACTCTATCTTTGAAGTCGTAGATAGATTCTCTAAGATGGCCCATTTCATTCCTTGTTCTAAAATAGCAGATGTCTCTCACATTGCTGATTTATTTTTCAAGTAGTATGTTTGCACGAAGTTCCAATGTCTATTGTTTCTGATAGAGACATTAAGTTTTTGGGGCATTTTTGGAGGACTTTGGGGCATAAAATGGGGATAGATTTGAAGTATTCTAGCACATGTCATCCTCAAACAGATGGCCAAACTGAAGCTATTAATCATAGTTTATGTTTGGTTAGATCATGTGAAGGGTTGAGATTCAATTATTTCGCAAGCTGAGTTCGCTTACAACAACTCAGTTAATCGACTTATTAAGAAAACACCTTTTGAGGTTGCTTATGGCCTTAGACCCCAACATGTGCTTGACATGGTGCTTTTACCCCAAGAAGCTAGGGTGAGTGATCATGGGGAAGCTTTTGCTGAACACATTTGCAACATTCATAAGAAAGTTCAAGATGCATTGAAAGCCAACAATGCAGCATATGCTAATTCAGCTAATCAACATAGACTCTTTAAGGAATTCAAAAAAGGAGATTGGCTGTTGCTCTACTTGAGGAAAGAAAGTTTTCCTAAAGGTGCTTATCATAAGTTGAAGTCTAAGAAATTTGGGCCATTTAAAGTGCTCAAAAAGTTAGGTTCAAACGCCTATTTATCGGAACTGCCTACTGACTTGCAGATCAGTCCTATTTTTAATGTCTTAGATTTGTACAAATTTGAGGAATTTAGTGAGGAAGGACCAAGTATAGTTGCTGAACAAGTTGGCCAGCTTCCTACAAAGCAAGATGACATCACACAAGAAGTTCTCAATGTCAAGGAAGTAACATCTAGGAGGGTAAATACTTATCTAAGGTTCCTAATAAAATGGCTAGGAAAACTACCTTGTGAAAGTACTAGGATTTCAGAGGAAGAATTGAGAAAAAGTTGATCTAGAAATGTGTGAAGAGGTGGCTAAGTTCTTTTCTAAAGATATTACCAATCTTTCAACCGAGGGAGAATGATGCAGGAGCATTAATAATTAAGAGTTTTGTTTCATTTTAAATTCTGTTGGAATAAAGTAATTCATTTAGATCTTTGTTTAGAATTTTTTTTTTTTAAGAATTCTAGTTTAATTAGGTTATTGTTTAGGATAAGAGTTTTAGTGTGGGATAAGTTTTATGATTAAGCTTAATTAGTACTCTACTAGTAATAGCGAATCTTGTAGGAGTAGGAGTTCTAGCCTATATATACATGCATATAGGGAGTTGCTAAAATTTATTCGATTATTATTTTATTATTCCATCAAAAGGGTTTCTTTCTAAAACCTAAATATCTCTACAGCGTTACCTTACTTGACTAGTTTTAAGTTTTTTGTGTTCTAGCTATTTCTATCATCTCTGCCTTGCATCAAACATACTAACTCAATTATTACACATCATGACTTTCTAAATATTGATTTGTTTTCCCTATCAACATAAATTCCTCGACCTTGTAATTGTATAATAGTTTTGTTTCCACCTTTAACAAAAATTAAGTTGTCTGTTAACTATAAACTTGACTCAATAGTTAAAAGTGACTTAGTGAAGCTTTTAGTGAACCCAACAAACTAACAATTAGCTTGACAAAGTCTACCTCTAAAGGTGTTCTTGGTTAGGTGAAAAAGTGGAAGGATGGTTGGAGAAGGGTGGAAAAGTGAAAAGAAAATAAATTTTAGGTGTGTTTGGTTGGAAAGAAAAGTGAGAAAAAAAAGGAAAATTGAAAATATTATCATTTTCCATAGCTATTAATAAAAACAAATCACTCCAAATTGAAAAGAAAAGAGGAAAGAAAATGACAGTGGCATGTGTCATATGGGTATATTTACAAGATTACTCATCATTTTTTAAATATTATTTTTTTCATTTTAACTTCTAATGGATATTATGGTAAAAAAATATACTTCTTATTTTCTTTCTTCTTATTTTTCATCATACCAATAATAGGAGGAAAGAAAATTATTTTTTTCTTTCTACTTTTCTATCTTTCCTACCAAACACACCAATAGAAAGAAAAAAAAAATTGTTCTATTTTTTCATTTTTCTCCTCCTCCAATTTTTCATCTTTCCAAATTTCTTTCTATTCTACCAAGCAAAGCCTAATAATCAGTAGATCAGGATCAAGAAAACCTTTAGTTTAAATTTACAACAAAGACAATCATTGTTGCATATATATTCACAATCATTAATAAACATTTAATCAAGTAATCAGATTATCCACTTTACTTTTAAGAGATTAAATTGACAAAAACAATCTTTGTTTTGTATAATAGTGCCACTAACGATATTAACCATGTATTAACTGAGACGAAATTGTTTGTTCCTTAAATTAACTGAAACAAGGAAGGATAGAGAGCATACCATCCCCAACTATAGACTTCTGCACGTGACAATGAATAAGCAATTGTATGATCAGCTCCACAAGTTACAGAAATTATGTCATGTCCATCTAAAGCACTCAATTGTGTAGGAGAAAGTCGATCCTCTGCATCCCCATGGCCTAACTGCCCATCCTCTCCTCGTCCCCAGGAGCAAATAATATTTCCGGCTATAAATGAACAAGAATAAGATTATATGCTCAGATAATATTATGGAAGTTAATGAATGCAAAAAATAAGAAGAATAAATTTCAAAATCTATCCCTACAAGACAGATATAATAAATCTCAAATTAGAGATGTAAGAAGACATGATATACCAAAAATTCTATTTGTTTTAGTTAATGGAAGTAACAATAAAGAGGGAGCACCTAATTCTGTAAAACTTAGTTTATGAAACTATTTACGCCTTAAGTTCTCAGCAAATCTTCAGCATCCTAGAACAATTGTCAAAGGGTGTTGCTATACAAATGCAAATGAAACGTACCATCAATTATTAAGATTAAGAACATCTACAGGGAAAGTTATATTAATTTCTCATAGTTGAGAGAACTAATAATATTCATATACATGAGCATAATAGGAGCCTTTGAAAGAAATGTAGGTGGCAACACCAACAACAGGAAAATTAGGAATAGCAGTGCTTTATGAACTCTTAAAGCTCCTCAACCATCAGAAGCAAACTATAAATCCAATTTTTCCTACATACTAAAAGTTAATATAGATGAGTTGCTATTTTCTATTGCATATGCCCAAAAAAAACCCACACACATACAAACATATTGGATAAATTTATTCACATGAAAAACATGCTATAAACAAACATATTAGATCCATCATATGAAAACATGCTATAAACAAACATATTAGATCCATTATAAGAAAACATGCTGTAAATAACCTAAGCTATGTTACCCGGACTGAGGGGTGAGCGTCAAATATAGGTTTCCAATAAGGGTATGCTTAATATTTTTTTAAGTTTTTCCTTGTATTTGGAGGATCATATCCTTATACCCATATCAGAATATTTGTCAAGACACAAGTGTCAAG
>JAQSVH010000014.1:699030-711171 GCA_029448705.1 Adansonia digitata
TTAGGACATTTTTGGCCATTGTGAATGGACATTGTACAAGCTATTGAATGAAAATGTTTTAAAAAATAAGCTGTCAGATTCTAATACGTTAGTGATAACCTAACTAACAAATTTAATACTCTTTAACCCCCACCCCCCCTCCCCGAAAAGAAAAAGCAATTCTACTTCGTCCGACCATTCATTTTTCTTTTCCTCGTTCATCAGGAAGAGCGTGTTCCACGCGCTGTTATTATGCGCGTACCGACGCTTTTTTTCTTTTTCTTACAGCGAATCTTTGTTCTTTATGCGTACATAAGTACGTCTTGCAGGAGAAGAAAATTAGGGAAAAAATATTGCTCTCCACTACAGTTTACTATTTTCACTTACGTATTTTTATTTTATTATAATTATATTTAAAATATTTTATATTTATATTAATAAAATTTTAAAATATTTTATATTAATTTTATATTATATTTTAATTATTTTTATCTTATTTAATATGATGATATTTAACATTATTAAGTCTTTTGACATGTTAATATTAAGCATAAAAAAGTAATTAAGATATATTAAAAATATGGTAAAGTGTAAAAATTTTATATAAATATGATAAAAATATATAAATATTTTAAATTTTATATAATATAAATTATTAACATATTAAATATATAAATTTAAAATTTAATTTAATTAATTTATATAATTAATTAACGCTCATCAAATTTAAAATTTAAATATTAATATCTATAATTATTTTTTATATTAAAATTAAATTTACTTATTGTTAAATTATATCTCTTTTATATATCAAATAATATATTAAATATAAATAAATATAAAAATATTTTAAATAAATTATCATTCATAACATCAATTCAATATTATTTTACAAATTATTAATAAATCTATTTTTTAGGAACCCCGAAGGTTGAAAAAAACTGTAAGAGAGAAAGAAACGAAACGAATAAAGAAAGGTAAAATTGGTTATTCTCTGAAACGCTATGGCGTTCGCTTGCGGTCTCATACGTCGCTGTCAGTCATAAATTAGGGGAACGGATGAGAGAGCTATCAAAGCAAAGCATGATATGAAAGGCTCTCTCCCCCTCTCTCTCTCTCTCTCTCTCTCTCTTCGAGCGGGAAAAAAATGTAAAGCCTTTCTCTTTCCATAACCTCATCCATTTCACCCTTCACTTCGGCATAGGTAGATGCAACAAGCCTTCTACTATCATCAGTTTCTGATCTTCTCTTTCTCCTTCTGAGTCTGGGTCTGGGTCTCGCTTTGTTTTCTTTTGTTTTTAGTTTAATTTTGGCTACCCAGACTTCTCTCCTTGGCTTTTGCTTTGCTTGTTTTCTTCCTCTTCTTTTTCTTGTCAAGAGATGAGATTTGGACACTGATTTCCCTCTGGGTACATGCATCTTTCTTTTAAGAATTGGCATGGCGGTCGTTTTTGAAGGTTTTTCCATCCGGTGAGTTGTTTCCTTTTTTGGGTTTTTTCTCTTTCCTTTTTCAAGTTTGCTTTATGTTTATTAGAAAGGTTTTTCTTCTCCTTCTTGTTGTTTGACTTTGTTGATCTGTTGTTTTGCATAGCGAGTATGCTTCCAAAATGAGAAGCATCGACGTGGTGAAATGCTGGCCCTTCAGTGGAGCATCTTCTTCTTCATCTTCAGATGATGGTGATGATAATGGTAACAGTAAGATAAGCAAACAAACCATGGAATCTCTTCTCCCTCCGATCACAGTCACCAAATTCCGCTGGTGGTCGGAAGAGCTTGATCTTATCAAATCAAAAGAATTAGCTAACATACAAAGCAGCAGCAGCACCGGCATGGAAAAAAATAAGCTTCAAGAAACGCAACCCAAACACCAAAGTGATTTCTTGCAAGTAAATCTTAATGTTGGGGAGAAATCCGATGAAAGGTTAGACATGTTGGAATGTCCGGTTTGTGGGGCATTTGCTGCTTCCACAGTGAATGCGTTGAATGCTCATGTTGATAGCTGCCTCGCTCAAGCATCTAAACAAGAGAGGCGCCAAATGAGGATGGCAATTAAGGCTACCAAATCAAGAACCCCCAAGAAACGATCCATCATTGAGATTTTTGCCGCGGCTCCTCAGATCCAAAAGGTTGATGATGTTGCTGAGGATGAAAATTGCAGTTCTGAGAAGGAGTTGAATTGCAAGATTGAGAGGCCAAAAAAGAAGAAGATGAAGAAGAAAAAAAAGAAGAAAATGGCAATCGTGAAAAAGTTGATGAACAAAAGGAGGAAGTTGAAGAAGAATAAGAATAGCAAGCAAGATGGGCTAATTGCTAACAAGGTATGTTATTTACATCATAAAATATTGTTAATTATGTACTTTATTATGATTATGAGTTGTTTGATTTTATTTTTTCCATAGTTTTAAGATGTTGAAGCAATATTTTTCATTTTATCACGAGGGTTATTATTCATTATTGCTCATGTCATGACGATAAACTGTCATTTATTCTTACTAATTGTGACCTTGTGAACTTTGGGTAGTTGATCAATCGGAATTTGAGCTAGTTATAGTACACTTTCTAGTATAAATCTATGTTCTTCATATGCGTTTCTGATTTATAAATCAATGCTGATAAAGCTGGTTAAAGACTTTTCATTTTGAGGGGTGCGATCACTGAGCAGCTTACCTTGTAATTGTACTTGATTTGTGCAATGAGGTTCAGCATCAGAATAAAGAAAGGCAAAAAAATAAAAATAAAAGTAAAAAAAGAAAGAGATGGGGTTTTCATGTTTTTGAGCAGGTTATGGAGCTTAGGTGAGGTGTGGTGCTCCAGCTGTACAGTACGGCTAGGCAGAGAGATCTTCCATTGGCTAGAGGCTTTTTCTTTTCTTTTTTTTATTTTTTTATTTTTGGTCCTTGGATTTAGCATATCTATCCTAGATTACTGATGTTGTTGTTGTTGTTTTCTTTTAACTACTGTTGCAATATATATATATATATATTTTCTATTTTACAACGAAGATAATCATTTAGATATTGGGGCCAGGCTTAGTTTTTGATTTAATGGCTAGTATTTCAACCTATTGGAGTTGCTCGATCATCATTGAGATTTATAGATCATGGACGCTATTGAAGGACTTCAATAATAATTTAAGGTGAACTGTTTAAGCTGTAAGGTCGGATTGATAATAATGTGGACCAGAAAATTGCCACAAAATTAATGATAAGGAGATTGTAAATTCCTGTCATGAACTTATTGCAATATTTCTGCATTGAATGGCATATATACGGTGTCATCTCAAAGACTAGCTTATGAGAGAAATGTGTTCTAGCTATGGTAACTATTTGCTTATGGCAATCTATCTTTCCGTTTTTTGGAGAGGAGAGTGGATGGCTGATGCCAAATTCTGATGTAGTTGAAAGTTGTTCTTTTGAGTGGACTGTACATTTTTCGGCAAACTGAATGGTTGAAGAGTCCTAAATTTCGATGCAAGATTTGGCGATTGTAGCTTTTTCTGTTCTGGGATTATGTCACCGGATGCTTAACCAGCTGCATTATGATATTGCAAGTGTTCATATTTTATGAGACTCTTGTAGTTTTAGGAACCCATCTTGGTTTTAATGGCAGAAAGGATTCTTTAACTGGCATGGATTGTGGTTTTATCGATAGTTTTGGGATTAAGTTATCCTTGTTCCCTCTTGCATGGACTCTCGCAAATTGTTCGGCCCTAGTAGGAGGAATCCACAACTATCAGGAAAATGCTTTTTATGTGTTGTTATGAGCATGACCTTAAGCCTTTTCCATTTGGCATGATGAGAATTAGTCGATGGAAACTATAGGTGCTATAGAAGATACTTTTGAGATGAAAATATTGACAGAAAACTTATTCATTATAGATGGTGATGATATTTGTTTATAAGTTACTGTCTGGTTATTGAATATCTGAAAGTCGTCTTGGTTGGAGAGACGTGTAGCCATCAAAGTATTTTTCTATAAGGAGCATGAGGAAATCATAATACTTGATTATGTTGTTACACCTCCCAAAAGCAGACAGAAGATCATTTGCCAGTAAGAAAAACGATATCGAAAAGCCGGTGAAGATATTTTTGCATTACGCTGGTGTACATATCTTGTGCTGTCTGGATCTGCAAGGTTTGCTAAACATTCTGTTGAAATATAATTAATACGATAAGTTAGAATGTTTCTTCCAATTAGAAAATGATCCACGGCTTATGTTTACGTTTCCTTCTAGCACAACCAATGTTATGCAATGGGTTGTTTGAGTAATTTTCATCATAGAGGCCTAAAGCTCTGACTGAAAGTCCTGAAGTGGATTAAGAGCTTCTTTTTCCTCTTTTTCAATGTATCTTTTCTCAACATGCTGGTTTAATATGTATATGATTTAGATGCTGTTTGAGAAATGAAATATCCATTCTTTGCAAGTATAATGTCTAGAGGGAACAGGTTTCACTTGGCACTCCTAGTTAACCATCTCAATTTTCTTCTGCTGTTTCAAGGTTTATTCAATAACAAGTCATTGCATTTGTTAGTTACAACAAGCTTTTAACCTTAAATTATTTTAAATCAATGTGATAATTAACGACAACCATGATTGTCATGAGTGTCCGTTGGGTTAGAGATGCTGGTAGAAAAACCTAGGTGACTTGGTATGTAGCTTGGTTAGTGCTGTATCCCTTTATCTAGACAGCAAACATGACCTATATGCGATCACATATCCTCCCAAAAAGGAAATCACTTCATTGACAACCAATGAGAAATGTGCCTTTTCTTTTTTTTCCATTTCTTATCATAGAAATAAATATTTACTTTATTTTTTGTTAGAGGGTAGTGGTTTACTGAATGTATTTTGGCAAATGTTTGTCTATGATACAAAGTTCTATCAAATTTATGGGTATTCTCTTAATGAATGCATTACGTTACCCTCGATAATTGTACTCATATAGGGGCCTACTGAGGATATGCATGCTTTGCTACATTCCTAGAGGCTTGAATTGATATATACTTCAAGTCGCCTTTCTAAGACAAAACCATGGGCCTTGTTCTATATTTGTTGCAAGGGAGAAAAAAAAATGCTGTTATTAGCTAATAGCTCTTTTTTTTCCTTCCTTGTAATGGAATCCTTTATATTTTACATAGTTCCAATTCCGTGCTGAATTCATTTCCTTTTATGCTTTTCTTTATACTAAGATGGGCTTGGATTGTGTGCCATCTTATTACTTTTGATCATATTTCACTAGTCAGACAGGAAATGAATAATTAGGAATGACATGTACCCTTAAAATTTATGTTTATTCAAAGGACGATCAAATTCGGAAAGAACTATAGATAGAGATCTTGTAAATTCAGCTTATTCTGCAGGTGCTGTATTATACAAATATCTGGTCTTTAATCGGGCTATAACTGTTATTCCTTCTGCTATATCAAATCAAGCTTATTGAGGAATCGGAAAAACTGTAATGGAGCTATCTGATCACAACCAGCTGCTAAACATGTCTGATTTTGATGGGATAAAATGAAAAACAAGTATTCTTTACATCAACTACCAAATATATATATATATATATATATATATAAAACATCTCGACTGTAGGAGTCACACAGTCACCCTACTGGAACTGTTGGATTCTTGGACCTCTAGAATTTCTTGATCTTCTAAATCTCTTCAATATTTTTCTGATCATTTTGGCTAACCGGTAGTTTTAGTTTCGCATACAATTACCTATAGTTTCTTGATATCCCGAATTTTAGATGCTTTAATTACTATAGCTTTTCTGTGTCTGGGAGTGTTTCTTTGGTCATAAGCAGAAGTTTATGCTAAAGCAGTGTGCTTTCCATGTCTTTTTGTTCAAACTCGACAATCTTTCATGCTGGGAGTTTAAGCCTAAATTATTGTTATGATCCGGTGAGCCCCTTTATTTACACTCTCTAGTAAAGCTACAGCAAATTCTTTTTCGTAATAATGATTTTTCAAATCTTTCCTGGGTTGATGTTTCCCTTGTCTAGTTTAGCTGCTAGATGTCATATGATATCCTCCCATAGTTATTGCTGCTATATGGAAGTTTCCTTATTATTCACCAAAATTACCCTAAAATATTTCATCAAACTTGATATAGGATCAAAAACCAAATGTAAATTCAGCAATGGTGGCCAAGCCAATTATGTAATGGCAGTCACACCTTATACCAACGATGTTCATAACAATTTTTTTAGAAAAAAGTGCTCAAGATTAAAATACGGTCAGGTGAAACTTAATTGTAGTTTGTTTGAGAAAAAAAATCAGTGTTCTTAAGGTCACAACTTATTTCCCTGGTCACCCTGCCTAATATCTGCAAAGAAAATGTTTTATCTTTTGTCATCCCTTTTATTTACTTATTTTGTTGGTCATTTAAATTCCATGCATGTTACAATTTCACTTTCTTCTTTCCCTCACGAGGCTAAAGAACCTGGACCTGTGGCCTTGAAAATTCCCATGGAAACCAATGAGCTGAGGGCCATATCTATTTTATTTGTTGTCTTCTTAATTAAGATCTCTACAAGCCAACTACTTTCTATCGAATCCTTTCTCTTTATATATATGTAAATGATATATATACATATACATACACATATACATACATATATATATATATATATATATCTGCATTTTCATAGGACAGTCTTTAACTTCAAGTTCTGCAATTTTTCATTACATTTACCAATAAAAAAGTGAAATTGAAGAAATAAAGGGTGATAAACTTGCAGTAGCAGTAAAGATGCCTTACTATGAAAATCCTGATTGCCATGTAACACTATGAATACATTAAGGAAATAAATTGTGAACTTAGGATTACAGACTGTGATGGGAAAAGGGACTTGGTATGTAATTCGGATTTAGAATTAAACTACTAGACTTTTCCTTGAATCAGTAATATTTAACTTCTTAAACTGGCTGCAAGGCATATGCAAATATCGGTGGTTCCTTGGACTAGCAGAATAGTGATGTACGTGGTTGGAGTAGGTATAGACTCTCAACCTATGTTACTCAGACCATGTAGTTGAAAGCTGATATATTATCATGGGATTGCCAACATTGATCATATATGCGAAGGTAGTCTACAAGTTGTTGGTATAGGGTTGGATAACCCCTTTGTGATAGTCCATTTCCTACTTGACTGCAGCTCCTCAGTTTTAAGTTGGTTTCGCACGTTTGACATGGATGTAGGCCCAATTCATGGCTGAATTCTTCGAATTCGAAAAATGAATATGTGAATTCACCAAATCGTACTTATTTGGCTTGGTCCATAACAATTAACTAGAAATATATAGGGGATTTGCATGTGGAAGAATTTGTGGTAAATACAAACTTTCTATTCTAGTTAAGTAGAAAAAGGATAAGTTTGTCACAGGATTCAAATTCTTTCAAATTTCTACGGCAGTATGATGCATCATGGAAGTTGGGTGGGTTGTTTAACGGAGTATATTTACTTTTCACAGCTGAATTAAATAATAGTTGAAATGACTTAAATTTTTGATAAACTTGACACCGTGATGCTTCTGTTTTTCGTGTCTCAGGAGAATCGCAGCAAGCTGAAGCTGCAAACTCCCATTAACTTCAATAGAACACCAAATAATACATTATTGAATAGGGGCTCGAAAGCTATTTCTATCCTTAGAGAGAAACCAAGTCTCAAATGCATGTCTGCAAAGAAGAAAAGCAAGATTGTTCGAGCATCCAAGCTAATTGTAGAGCCTGAAAATCGGAGTTCGCCTGTTCGTGGCATTCTCAAAAATTCTGCCAAAAGTATTACTGGACAAAAGGCAGGAATGTGCAATTTGAGGGCCACTACTCAAGCAAGCGCCTGTGGCATTCAACATTCTGTCAGGCATGTCAGTTTCTCAGGTAAGGATGACATACTTGGTCCGCGTAAGAAACATGTTGCTTCATTGGAGAACGGCATTTGCCACATCGATTTGGATTCATTTGAGCCATCAGAAAAAGGCCACCAGAATGAAGTTGATAAAGAATTTTTGGCTCGAGAGCTAAACAGAAGTGATGGTGAAGATGTTTCCTTTAGCATAGAAAATGGGATTGGCATGCAAGCTATGATGGAGAAGCAACTGTTGCCTGATATTCATTACAATGTTGACAGACCAAAATTTCTTGCACCATGTATTTCGGAGCAAGAAAAAGCAAATAATTTTTTGGATAGATCTTCACCCCCAGATCAAGTTGTGTTTGAGTCATGTAACTTGAACATGCCTAATCAAGGAAATCAAACTGCATTTTATAGCCCTCCATATTCTTTTGTTCCTATAGATTCTGCAGTGAAAGAGATCCAAAATCCTTTTGTCAATTCTCAAGTATGTGGTGGTGTTTCGATGGCTTTGAATTATAGTTCCCTGTTTGTTGATTATTTTGGAGATCACACCCAGGAAGTTGCCATAAGTTCCGAGGCAAATCCGAGGGCATCTTTGCATCCTTCATCGTCTGGTTGTGCTTTGAGTAAAAATGCGAATGAAACTGCTCCGTTTTCATCACAATTTGCATCAGAAAATATTTCAGGCCATGCTTTGTCTGATCAGCCATTATATCGCTCATCTCCTATTGAACCAATGGGGAGGCTGTGTCGCTTTCCAGATTGGAAGCAGAGGAAAGTTGCCTTCAGAGAAAAGTGCAGGGATGAGGAATTTTTTGGTTTGCCTCTTAATTCACGAGGTGAACTAGTGCAGGCAAATTCAGCTGGAAAAGGAGGATTCAACCAGCTAAAGCAATCGAGTCTGGGATCGGGTTCTTCCAATAGCATTAACAATCTTGTCTGGCCAAGGAGCATGGATGATCATTCAATCATGAAAGGAAAGCATTTTATTGAAAGCGCACTTCCAAATAATCAGTTAAGTTTGTTTCCCGTACAGAGTCACATGAAAGAGAATGCCACTGTACATTCAACAGCTCAATTAGGGGCTACAGAATTGCAAGGCCATAGAAAAGATGGCTACCGTATAAATTCTGATCGGAGATGCAATAGCTCCAAATGTTTGATGGATTCAGATCTAAATTTGATGAACATCGCTTCCTGTGGATGTGGACAATATGACCAGTTTCGGAACCAAAAGGGGAAAACCATAAGCTATGCAAAGGAAAATGCAGATAAGATGCTCCTGAATAGTCCCACTCCAACAATGAGGTTGATGGGAAAAGATGTTACTATTTTTCGAAGTAGCGATGAGAGACAAGGATTTGCAGATGGAAAGGTGTGGACCGATAAGGAAATCTTAAAAGAGCACCGTCCTCAAAGTACTGCCCTTCAGAATTCCTGTGTTGATATGCAATTTCAGCAAGACTGGCTTTCGGATCCAGCATCAGGAAAGTTTAAAGAAACACCAGTTCAACGATTTGAAATAGAGAGAAACCAGGCCTTTCCAAGCAATGTACTCATGAAGCCTCCTGAATCTAATTTCTTTCAGCCTGGCCTTAACTGGCAAGCAAATCCTGAATTCCATAATAGCAGCAGCATTACAGTTGCAAGATATCCTAATCCAAGCTCACGCCATTTCGCTCATCCGGCCTCTTCCCATGCTATTTTCAACAATAGAGGTGTCTTCCAGGAGCCTTTTGTACCCAGAAACGAAACTTTAAGAGTTAGCTCTGAACTACCCACAACATCTGCTTCGCACAGGAACCATCAGAAAAGGGATGAGAATTCTGTTGAACTCAAGAACAAGCAGAATCTACTGAATGCTGGACAATCATCTTTCAACTTTCCCTTTTTGCACCCGGATCATGTTGAGCATGTGGAACCGTCTTGGTGTCAGGAATCCTCAAAGAGCCTGATCCCATGGTTGTTACAAGCAACACAGCAAGTGAAGGCACCTAGTACACCTTGCCAACCATTTCCTGCAGTGGATGGTAGGCGTCGTCCCCATACTTCTCGAAGTAGTTTTCTTATAAACCGCTTGGTTCCTCGTTTGCCAGTGGTTTCTTATGATCACAATCCAATGATCTCTTACTCACACATGGAAAGTTCAGTTGGGCAACCATCTATAGCTCACTCCCCGCTAATCCCGGCCCTTCCTGTAATTAAACCAACTTCTGTTAACATGAGCCACGGGAACAGAATCAAGGTCAAAGACAGAATGAGTTCAAAAAGTGTTGGCATTCAGGATCCCGATATTCAGAAGACAAGGAAGAGGAGAGGAGCCAAAGAAGATTATCTAATGAAGCCCATGAAGGTACCTAATCTAGGAATTCGTGACGAACCAAGAGATGCGACTCGCTTGAGAAGAGAAAACTTCATCGATGACATTCAACATAACATGGGTTCACTAGAAATTGAGCCTGAAAGGAACGAAGCAACCATTGTGGGATGGATTCCGAATGACCCTCAATGCAATGTGTTTGGACTTTCAGCCGGAATTGATTCTTCTAAAGTTGATAGTGTGACAAGATCTGGTCCTATTAAACTGATTCCTGGGGTGAAGCACATCCTGAAACCCAGCCAAAACATGGATCAGGATAACTTGAGGTTGATCCATTCAACTATCCCTTTTGCATCCGTGAGCAAATGTGGTAACATGTTGGAGACTCAGAAGAAATCAACAAAGATTTACAGATTTTAGGCGTTAAGTCTTATCCTCCTGCAGGTAATTTCTTGTTTCAGTTTTCATCACCCCAGGCTTTATAAATTGTTTGTATGCATGTACAGGACCATTTACTAGCCGATCACGATGCAAGATTGTTTGTATGTATTTGACTGCTCTTTGCTTGCAGGTGTGACAGATCATTAAAAGGATGAAGTTCAGTTTCAAGCATTTGCTACCGTCTCCTACTAGTGAGGTTATTTAATGATCAACATAAAGAGCAAAAACCGAAAAAATTTACCTGCATTACAATCCAAGAGCCAATGATTAGTTAATTACAACATCATCGTTTAAGCTCCGATTCCACTTTTCCGAGGAAAAAGAAAAAAAAGAAGAGGTTGCGATCTTAAATTCACAGTTTCTGTACTTGGAATTTATAATGCAGTGTTGTAAAAACTATGGATCTACGCTTTGTTTAGTGATACCGTTAGAAGTTGATTCACTGGCTATTTTCTTCTTGAAAGTCATGTGATGAAGCATTATGCACTATCCCAATGTAGGGCTAATTATATGTTTGTCATTTTAATGGGAAGTATGATGATATGACTCTCAAACAAAAATCTTCTATCTCTTGTCCGTATCTCATCAATCACATTTTGTCATTTGTCATTTTTTTAATTTTATATATCATGTGGTAAAATATAATTTATAAGCACAGAAAGGGATACGAAAAAAGGACAGAAGATATCTATTGATATCTTTATGCTTTTGATTGTTCACAATATTTATTTCTTTTCACGAGGAAACAATTTTCCTTTTACAACATAATGGAGGAAAATGCAAGTTGGTTTTTTTTAGTCATACTTGTTGAATATTATCTCAAATACTATTTGTCAATAATTTTAGGCATGACTTCTATGTACTTCATATAGAGTTGAGATCAAGTTCAATTTTTATTTTTTTTTTCCAGTTACTTTTCGATACATCTATCAAGTACCACTAATGTAATTCAAATCTAGCTATTGATTGTGGACTTTTATGCCTTTTGAGCAATGAAAATGTATTGAGAAATAATGGAGAAAAGTTACAATAATGTTTTAAATAACTGTTTATGAGAAATAAGCAATTGGCATAACTTTCAAAAATTATTATTTCATTCAAAAATAAATTATACATTTTATATCACCCATAGAATTTTTTATAATTTTTTAAAGATATTATTCACTCTAATTTCACATAATGGAACTGCTTTTATTTTCTATCTAATAATAATAATAATAATTTGAATTCATAACAATACAATATGAAATTAATTTTCAGTACATTAGTAGTGGAAATTAATTAAGCACTCCACAAGCATATTTAATTTTTTTCGTTCTCTTTTCTCGAAAAAGAAATATTATTTGACATGTCCATTTAAGTAAATGTACCAACTTAAAATTAGGCTTTGACTTTCTTATTTATAATCAAACTTAATAAATTTTCTCGAATTTGCATCTAAACATTTCTTAAATATCCATGTCATTTAATTTAATACTGGTTGACATGCTAAGATTGTTAATTGTTATTATTATTATTATTATTATTATTATTATTATTATT
>JAQSVH010000014.1:719399-737917 GCA_029448705.1 Adansonia digitata
AAAATATAAAATATATTTTTAATATTTAATTAAATTATTAAAAGAATATTAAAGTAAAATTCATTATTAAAGTTTTTTGTTTATAAAAAAATATTTAATTATAATTTCTTCATATTTATTTTTAGTATTAAATTCGAGTTCGGGTTCAAGTTGGACTCGGGTTCAGATTTTTTTGGGTTTGGGTCATTTTGGGTTCGGGTTCAGGTCGGGCTCGGATTTGGGCTTTTTCGGGGTCGAGCTATTTCGGGTTCGGGCCATTAGGGTCTGGGTTTTTTTGGGTTCGGGTCGTTAACTTTTTGATTAAATCGGATTTGGGCTCGGGTTTTTTTTGACGGGTTTTCAAGTTCGGGTTTATTCTGCCACCTCTATATTCGACTATCATAATAATTCGGATCTTAAATTTATTATATGTCACTTTGTATAATGAATTGTATAAATTAACTAAATTAAATTCTGAGTTCAAATTAATTAAATTGAATTCCAAGTTTAATCTGCACATTATTTAAGTTTATGAAAGACTTCCCGACTTTCAATTTTCCAAACTTGCTAAATCATTTTCCTTAATTTTTTTCAAATATTTTTTTCATTAACTGTACTTTTAGGAGTAAAAAAAAAAGGATAATATCAAATTTTTAACTTGTCAATGTTTAAGTATTTAACAACAAATATGATACTACTAGAAAATCATACATACGGACTATTAAATTTTTCATATTTTGTAAGATAAATTAGATTACTCTCTACAATTTATTATCGTAATTATCTACCTTAAATTTATTTTATATACGCAAATATATATAAAAAAATACTCATATATACGTATTGCACCTTACTTCATTGAAGTAATTTTTTTCACCTTGCTCTCGAACAATATAAAGATTCTAATGCCAAGAGTGCATATTGCAACATTGACAACACTAATATAAACGCACCAAATGTTTGCACCTTGCCCGAAAGGGTGTGATGAGCTTTTGTATGTTTGAAGCTAAGTCACAACACTTGCAGATTAATTATGCAAATCAACTGGCAGAATATTAAGAAATTGTCCGTACCTAACTATTATCATATTCAAAGGAAGATGGCGCTTGCCAAAAAGCATCATCAAATAGAAGGCCAGTGGCCAACAAATCCAGGTTTCTATTACTCACACTATTTACTATTCAGATAGATGAGCACTATTTCACGTTGCGACAATCACAATTAACATACAACTGAACAAACTATGGTCAAATATTTGAAATTTCTCAGCATGAAACGAACAAGCTTAAGAGAGGGCTTTCTAAGGTGCAATTTTGACTTTATATTACTTAGATTTGGATGTAAATATTAGATAAGATATCTGTTTAATACATGTATGTTTAATTTTTTTTTAATTTTTCATTTATTCGAAGGATTTTGAAAGTCATTTGCCTATATCCGTATAGGAGAACATATTAAATATAGTTATCGGGTATAGGTACTTAAAAAAAATAACAGCATCAACAACAACAACAACAACAATAATAATAATAATAATGGAAATTGATTGCAGCTAGTAACTTCATTGAATCAAGCCTAATGATGGAAATTCCTTCAAAAACTAGAAGAACGGAAATGGACTACTTGTGTTTGCAATTAAAATTGTCAACAAGCAAATAGACATAGCCAAAATTATACCAGTAGAACTGAGATTCATAGGGGGAAAAAAAACCCTGGAAATCCAAACAAAATTATTCCACCTATCAAAAATTGAACCCATATGCATAACTATAATAAAGTTCTAACCTCTGATTATCCCTCTCCTCATTAATCTTCCACCAGCAATCATCATTCATTCACGACCGCTTCCTACAGCAACGATATACAACTGCAGCCGCAACAACAATGGCCGCTGCTGTTCCTGCCGCCACAACCAGCACATTCAACCCTTTATCTTCGCAACCACCACTCTCACCAATGTTCTCCTTGGACTTTCCGGTAATGGCTTCGTTTGTCTTCTCGTCCACCATCTCCTTTAATGCCAACATGTTAAACTCCAACACCATTGCCTTTTCCTCGTATTCTCGTTTTTCTTCCTTACTTCTCTTCAATTCAGCCCTGGTTCTAGCCACCTCGGCTTCCAGGTCTGCAACTTTCTTCTTGAAGTCATCGATCTTTTCCCTCATTTCCTCTTCGACCCTGATTTTCTTACTCCTTTCCTCCGTTACCCTCACTTCTAGAACCCCTAATTTCCTCTCCAATTCCCTCCCTTTCTTTTCACTCTCAACTTTCTCTTTCTTCAACTCAGCGATTGCCTTGCCCAATCTCTCGATCACAAACCCTTTCTCTTCCAATCCTCTCTTCAACTCAACCACCTCCTTGTTCGCTTCTTCTACTTCGCTCATCGAAGTTATCAGATCATGTTGAAGCCTCGTAACCTCAGTTTCAAGGTCAGCCGATCTCGCGGCTATGGATTCCAGGAAACTCGTATCCTCCTCCCACTGATCCATTTCTAGTCTCATTTCTTCTTCCTTGTTTTGCAGTTGATCCATTTCTAGATTCAGTTTATTGATCCGTTCCTTCATTGCTTTGTTTTCGTTGGTCAGTTCCAGTTTCTCGCTCTCAAGTGCTTCGATTTTACCAGCCAATTCGGATATTTTGGTTTCATCAGCATCGTAAAAATTCTCCGCCGTCTCCAACTCCCCATTGATGATCGACAAATCTGCCATTTTCTTAAATCTTTGTTTGCCTTCCAAGAAAATCACAGAGATAAAAAGTTAGAGGAAGAGAAAAAGGACCCTAACAAAGAAAGAAAAAAACCAAATATATATATATATATATATATTTAGTTTTATGAGATAAAAGAGAGATGAAAAGGGAACATTTTTTGCTTTTCTTCTTCTTTTTTTTTTTTTCCTCTTTTAACACAAATTTTCCATGAAAATGCGAAGAAAGAATTGAAAAAGAAAAACACAAGAACTTGCACCTTTGTTTTGCAGATTATTCGATTAGGGTTTCTGCAATAATTTTTTTCCTTTTTATATATATTTTTTGAATTTCAGATAATTTGTTTAGAAATTCGAAAGGGAACAAAAACAAAATATAAAAACGGACGGTTAAGAATTAAGAGTGGGAGGAAGGTGGCTGTGGCAATGACACTCATGAAAAGGAGTGTATATAAAATTCGATAATTTTAAACATAATATTATATATTATACAATATAAATATGATATAAAAAATTAAAATACGATATAAAACACGAAAAGATATAAAAAAATGAACACAATTATATATTAAAAATATATATAAATCTAATTATTATCATATCAAAATTTATATAAATATATAATATTTTAAATCTACTGATAATAAAAAATAATATCACAACGTGAATACACAAATTGTTAATTTAAAAGCACAATCTTAAAAGGGCAAGCTCGGGACGTATTAAAAATATTATTATTAACTTATCAAACGGCTAAGTTTGGGACATTTAAAAAAAAATTATTACTGCTAAATAATGTTGTTGCATATATATTAATATTTTTTTGTTTTTGCATTATTATCTGAAGAAAAGATTTATGTAAACTGTTAAGTAGTAATAGCATGCATGGAGTTAAATGCTCCGATTCGTTAGTATTGAAAATTTCAAAATATGCTCCGACGTATTAGCATTGAAATTTTCAAATTCTACAGATATTAACTGTATTTATCATAAATGTTGGAGAAAAGAAACATCACCAAAAGTAGAGGCGATAATCGTGCAGATTGGGAGAGTTTAAGTCCGGTTATTTTGGGTTTAGTGATGTTTTAGATTCGGATAGTTTTAAATTTGAATTCGGATGTTTTTTACATCAATTTATTGTATTGTTAGATATAATAATATTTATGTAATATAAATGTTTATATCTAAAAATAAATTATTAATTTATTATTATTATTATTATTATTATTTTTAAATAAGCTTTTGTTATAATAAGATATTTTAATTATATTTATATATTTAAATTCATATTTGTTATCATAAAAAATATATAAAATTAATTAATTCTATAAAATCAGTTTGTTAAAGAATTTATTATAAAAATTATGATATATTATAAACTGGTTATATTAATATTCAAAATAATTGATTTGATGAATTCAAATTTTAACATGTAAATATATAATAATTTATATTATTCATACATATAAATATAATTGTAAATACTAATAATTGAATCAAAATTGACAAATAACTATATTTAAAGAATAAATAAAAATATAAGAATATAATTTAAGAGCTGGTAAGACAATAAAAAAAAGAAGTATTAATAATTAATTATTGCATAATTTTTTTGATATAATGATCTAATCTTTACTTAAAACTAAATTTTTTATTAAAATTAAATATTTTTCAATTAATAAGATTTATCTGATTTATAAATAAGAACTTTAGTTTCATTCAAACAATTATTAAACAAATTTTTTTTATAGTAATTAATCCAAAATGAAGTTTAAATTAAATTATTTTACTTTCAAAGGTTTAATTTTTAATTAACCTTAGTAAATAAATAAACTTATTTATTCAAATTTTAAATCGCAATTATAAAATTGTTTACTCTTAATAAGATTTATCAAATTTATAAATAAATATTTTAATTAACTTCTGTTGAATAAGTTTATGTTATAATAAATAAAAAAGAATTAAGGTTTATATTAACTTTCTTCATTTTCAAAAAACTAATTTTCATTAATAGTAAAAAGTGAATAAATTTATTTGATTAATAAAAAAGAGTTAAAACTTATATCAAATTTCTTTTGCTTTGTACTTTTAATTTCTACATAGCATTAAAAAGAATAAATTTTTATTAATTTGATATAATTTGCACTTGAAACAAACTTTATATATTAATGCAAATTTTGTTAATGAAAACTTTGTTAATTTTATTTATTTTTAAAATATATAATTATATATTTTAAAATTCATAAAACAATTAAAATTCACATATAATATTACTAAGTAGTGATAGCAAAAACTAATTTTTTAAGTAAACTTATAAAAAAATATTTTTAATCATATTTGTATATTAAAATCAATATTTATTAGCACCAAAATGGTATAAAATTAATTTTTTACATAAAATCAATTTATTAAATAATTTGATTATAAAAATTATAAAATTGTTAATTAAAGTTTTTCACTTTATAAAAATTATTTAATTACTATTTAATTATTCTTATTTTCAGTATTAAATTCAAGTTCCAATTCGGGTTGGTCTTGAGTTTGGGTTTTTTTTGGTTTTGAGCTTTTATGGGTTGAGTCACTTTGGGTTAGAGTTTTTTCGGGCTAGGACTAATTTGGGTTCAAGTTTTCAGATTCGGGTTTTTGACTTTGGTATAATTGGGTTTGATTCAGGCTGAAGCCTTTATGAATGGATTTTCGGGCTTATTTTGTCACCTCCAACAAAAAACATCTTAAAACATAATTTAAGTTATTAGGATTTTTTTCTCAAAATTAAAGTGTTTTAAAATTTTTATTCCTAAAATAAAAAATTTCACAAAAACTACCTACTTATATATATATATATATATATATACACACACACACACACACACACTAGCTTTTGTGACACATGCGAGTGTATGCGAGATTTTATTTCTAAAATAAAATTAGATAAATAAAGAAAAAATTATAATAATAAATAATTACACATATTAATGAAATAACTAGACTATTTTTTAAAAATTATAATCCATGTTATTTCTTATGATAAAGTTATTACTTTAATTTAATACTGATTTAAGAAAAATCAAAGTTTAAATCAGATTACTATGTATTAAAAAAAGATGTTTATGTAATAAAAAAATTTCTTTTTTCAGAAAGAAAAAAAAAATGTAGATAATTTTAATAGCTTTGGGAAGTGAATAATTATCAGTTATTAAAGGGTTGGCCTTGAAGGAAATGATTTTTTATCCAGCCTTTTTTTTCCCCCTCTGACCAGTTCAATTGGGATTCTTTTTGTAAAAGTGATGGGGATAAATAGATATGACCCTAATGATTTATAGAATTTCACCTTTACTCATTGCAGGAAAATTTTTATTCAAAAAAATAAAATTTAATTAGTTGTTTTTGACATATATGAAATTTATGATTTATATTTCTCTTGTTCGACATAAGATTTTAAAATATATTAAAAATATATACTTTATTATCCAAAAAATTATTAAATCCCCATCTTTATTTTTCTTCAGTTTTATTCAAAAATAGATAAATAAACATACGTACCATAAACAAGGTAAAAACCGACTAGCCTCTAGAAATTTAAATATAAAAAAGGGAAAAGCTAATTTTTTTTTCATCATAACATAAAATAAAAAAAGAAAAATCTACCAAACTTGAATGAGTTCAAATCATAAAATATTTAAACATAAAAAAATTCTTGACATAAACCAAACCCGAAAGCTAAATCCAAAAATTCTAAATTAAAGTATTTAACATAACCCGAACTTTAAAAAACAAACTCAAAATAAAACATACCTAATATAACCCAAGCCAAGACCAATTCTAACTCAGAAACCACCCAATTACCACCACAGTCCATAATAAAAATAGTGCACTTTAATTTTTCAACAAAACCAAATTACCAATGGATACTGTTGTAAAATTAATTAATTCGGGCATATGCCTTATCTTCAATCTTCAATCAAACATTAACATGTATAAATCTGCATTTATCAATGGTAACAATTTCATTTCTTGCACTCAGCAGCACCATAGTCACTGGAAATTCTTCTTTCCTTAATGAATCATGAGTGTTGAAATACAATTTATTTGCGTCTTGAAACGCAGTGATTCATATCTCTGAATGTGAAAAATGATGAATCTCTCTTCGAGCCTCCAATTCACGTCTACAAACGTAAAAAATAATGTCCCCCTTCAACCTTCTTTAGTGATATATTGTGCAATATAGGGGTATCTTTGATACTTAAAAATCATTGCTATTTTCATTTGAAGCAATAGTACATTTGGAGTATGAAAAAGAGAAAGTGCATTGAATAAGAAAAAAAAAAATTGACACTACTATTAACTTACTTGTAATTGTAAATTAAAAATACATAGAGAGTATTAAAAAAATAAAAAATATATTGAAAAAAAAAAAGAAATAAAGTGGCAATATCATTACCTTATTTGTAACTGTAAACAACTTTAAGTATATTGCTTTAATATTAAGAACTAATCCAATTTGAATCTGAGGTATAAAATTTAATCTATTTACTTAACATATATTCAAGCTGTAGCATGACTCTGAATAAAGTATCCTAAATAGAATGTATTACAACTCTGAATAATATACCAACTAAATCTACCCCAACGTATTCTATGTTTAGAGAAGTGACGAATTATACCTATGTACCCGCACCGCCTATCTCCATGAATAACTTTTTTGGTAATTATGAACAGCACTACTAAACAACTTTCTCTTCCACTATATTCATTAAGCTGTTAAAATAGTTAACATAATAAACCAAAATGAAAATGAAAATGAAAGATGATGAGAAATGAGAATTTAATCTGAGATCGTGCTCTCCTTCCACATGCATCTAGCTAGGCAAAATGAAATAAACCAAGTAAATATTAAAATGAAAATTACAAATGAGAGACAGCTACCCTCCAAGCTTTGTTTTCTGTTTGTCCAAGCTTTCAATAAAGCTTGTAAGAACTCTCATGGCTTCAATTTGGCACTGCAAAGCTAATATATAGCTAGCAGTCTCTTCAAACAGCTTGTCAACCTCTAAAGCCTCACCTCCTGGAACTATCCTCTGCAATGCCACGATCTTTCTCTTCACTTCTGCCTTCTCATCATCATCATCATCATCTTTCTCTTCTTCTTCGTCTCCTTTACCTTGCTTTTCACTGAAACAATCCATCTTTTGAGCCTTCAATAACTTTCTCCTTTTCCTTCTGGCCCTCCGGATTCTTCGTAAAATTGTTAAAGGTTCATGCAATGCACTTCCTGTCAAAGGGGTTGGCAGGGTTTTGCTTCCTTTGCTGTGAAATATTGTGGGTATGTTTGTGTGGTTCAAGGCATTCGCCATTAACAGGAGAAAAAGGAGCTTAGGGGGGAAGAAGAAAAAGGAACACAAGTTTTGGGTTGCATGAGAGAGTGGGGAGTTAAATTACTGAAATCTTTCGAGATATGTCAATGCCAACGAAGCTTTGGCCCACCAGAATTTGGTTTCCAACTTCCAAACCTTTGGTTTTTTCGATTTGAGCCGGGCGGTGACAAAGGCGCGTCATAAGGGTTGTCGGGCAGTGCTTTTATCAAGGTCCAGGAGTTTCTTAGAGCTCGAGTCTCTCTCAACCATACTTGATTGTGCTACAGTGAAGGCTTCGTTGTAGGGCAAATATAAAATCCGACTACTCGTGTATTTAAATTTAATTAGGGTTATTTTTATGTTATAATTATGCTTTATGTTATAATTAGGGTTATTTTTATGTCATATAAACGCAGCTGGAAGTGAGTGGTGATTAAAAGGATTTTCGGGGATCACCTGCGGATGGGTCCACAGAGAATAGGTGGAAAAAGAGAATGGTCCCACAAATGCAAAACAAAGCACATGTGATGCCATGATTTTCTCGAACCAAACACCGGCCATGTGCCTCCCAATCTTTTTCCCCCTCGTCTCTCCTATGGTCACTATCACTGCCACAATATTTTATAATTCGCATATTTTTATGATATAATTATTTTTAAAATATTATATATATTTATGTTAATTTTTAAAATATTAATTATTAATATTATATAAATTTTTAATATATTTATATTTTTGATGTATTTTTTCGTTGATGATCGACAATGCTGGAATCAAGATCTATAAAGAACAAAGAAAAGGCAAAGTGGCATCCGGAGCTGAGCCTTCGGAGCACATTCTGATACTTAAGTTTTCAGATAGGGAAAGAAAGAAATAATCGGGTTTGAGAGTTCTCATCTCGGTCTTCAGTTTATTGAGATAGTTATTTTTAAAAAATCGGACATTGAGTGGATACGTGTCATTTCAAGATGGAGAGATGTCTATTGGCGAAATGTTAGAGGTCGGCTTTTGATGGGATACCGAAGCTTAATGCCTTTTGGTAAAAAGCCAGGCATTGATGAACTGTTTAAAAATTTCGAAAGCTTGAGTGATGAGACTTACGTTATGATCAAAATACCACACCATATAATTATTTTTAATTTATTAAATATTATTAATTAAAATAATAATTTTTTTAAATTCATTAATTGTTCATTTAATGCTTTGTTGCAATATTTTTTATCCAATTGAGAGAAATCCTTTCTTGGGTCCTTTTCTTTAGGCCTCTAGTTAGGGCCCTTCACATTGGGATTCAACATATATAATTATTATATATTCATTTTACTTTTATATAATATTTTATTTTTTACTCGTATCTTATTTAAAGTTGTTCGACCATGAATACAACAAAGCACTTTCTTAAATGGGACCCCCCTAGTGCCCCTAAAAAGCTCAAAAAATATATATCTTTTATTTTTTATTTTTTGTTTCTATTTTTTTAGTATTTTATGTAAAAATTTTAAAATCAATGAGATGAGAATTATAAGTAAAGTTTTTTTAACAAACAAATAGTGTAGCTTCTAAAACTTATATATTAAGATATATTTTCATATATTTTTCTATTAAATATATTAATTAAAATAACAATAAATATGAATTGTGAGCAAAATTAAGTAAAGATATAATTTGATAATAAATTTTATATAAAACTCATATTTCTTTAAAATATATTAAAAAATAAAATATAATATGATACAAATAATATATAAAATGGAACAAATGGTGATTAAATATGGCTTGTAAAGTTTAAAACCTATACATACATTACATGGAGAATTAATTTTTATATTATATTGGATCAATTTCAAATGTGAAACCTAATTTATGATAGCGATTTAATAGCACTTAAATTTTAAAAACTTAATCAGAATTTAATTAATAAAGTTAGATTAAGAGAGTAAGGTTTACAATCTATTTTAAGGGACTGCAAGCTAGAGTATTAAATTGTTCATTTATTTTATTTTAATGCTAAATCAATAAATTTACATAATTAACCTTAACAATCGATTTTAAGTACTGGTTATTGAATTTGAACCGACTACGTGATCATATTAGTGGACCTAGTGATTTGATCTTTAACTTAGATTAGTTAATTAATCAGATCACTTATGTAATTTATCTGTCATATTTATGAAAAAAATCGGTGATCCAACGTATATATGAGAAAACTATTGATATCAAGTTTATTATTGACTTAAATCAATTAAAAATGACTTTTTGAATTGATTTTACCATTGTGTCTTATTAGTTTTGTATACAAATTATTAGTTCTTTAATCATTTTTACTAAAAAATTATTATCTTACAAAAACAATCCAATACATTAGAGAACATCAATGAGTAAAAACAAAAGGCCTTACAAGTTTATCTTTTTTTTTTTTTTGAATTTTTAAATGATAATGTATATTTTAAATTTATAACAAATTTTTTGTACAATTACATAAAATATTTATATAAATAAAAAGTTTAAAACCTTATTAGTGATTTAATTATTACTCAAATAATTCAACAATTGAATCAATTAATCTTAAATCTTAAACCAATTATTTCTTAAAATAATCCCAACAAAACTTTTTTTTTTAATTGGCTAAACCAATGGAAAACGAATTTGGGGAGGTGGTGATGTTTCCAAGAAGGAAACAAGTGGGAAGTAAGTGGGTAATGGGGTTGAGAGAGAGAGAGAGAGAGAGAGAGTTGATCTGTTGGGCACATGGGGCACCATGTGATGAAGATTCACCAAATCATTATTCACTGTTTATTTTTACACGTTACATATCTATTTTTTATTATTTATTAACAATAAAATAATTATCTTATTATATTTAAAATATTTTATTTTTATATTTAATTTTAATTAATTAATAATTAATATTATGTAAATTTTAAATTATATATTTATGTTACATTAAGTTTTAATAATTTTATGTGTGTTTCATTTATATAATTATTTTTATAATTGTAAAATTTTAAGTTTGATCTATATTTATAAATTTCGAATAAAAATTGCTTAAAAATTTACTTAATTGATATTATTTAATTATTATTTAAATTTTTTATTTTTTTAAATTCAAGAAAAAGTAATAACATAAAGAATATTAACTATACATTTCTTCCACGTATCATTTTCAATTATGTAATTAGATATTAATTAATATTTTTTATTATTTAATTATTAATTTAAAAAATATTTTGTATTTAGTACATTACCTTTTTGTTAAATTAAAAAAAAATTCATTAATTATATATATTTAATATTATCTTAATATCAACGTCATTAAATATCGATTAACTTAATGAACGTAAGGATTTTGTCGTACAGTAGCAAATCTCACATCTTCTATAATCATAGTTGCTGAAGATCTTTGTCAGATCTTTGTTATCTCATGAGTTATCCATCCGTACTTAGTTTAAGTACGAACTAAATCCAGCATTTTATTTATTCCAATCTGAGCCAAAACGGATTGAAAGTTAAAACCCTTTTTTTCCTCGCTCTTTTAGGTTGCATTTTACACTTCCATTGTTTTCTTTTCTTTTTTTTTTTTCCCTCTCCTAGGAGGTTACATTTTTACTCTCTGAATTAGGTAAATTGTGCAAGTAATCCCTAGAGTTACTCAAATTTGCAGATTTAGTTCTTATATAATAATTTGAAAAATTTGTATCCCATAATCAGACGAAAAATGGAAAAATTAAGACTGTAAAACAAAATCAAAACCCTAACTCAAATCCCTCCCTAATCCCTCTGAATACTCTCAGAAATCAAAATCGTGATTCAAAACCAAATCCATATTCAAAATCCCTCCCTATGTCCTCTATATTTAGATTTTTTTTATTTTCTCTTAAAAATCAAAACTAAAACCAAATCCCAACTTCATGGTTGCTATTTCCAGCTTGATCTGCAAAAACAAGTAGAAAAAAGTCTAAGAAATCTGATATAATACCTAAACTACAGAAACGCCTTTCTTAAAATGTGATTACAAAAGTTTCGATCAACAAATAGACAAAGAAGCATGAAGGAGTTTTTGAGCTTATTATTAAATTAAAAAAAAAAAGAGAAAAAAGGTTACAAGCAAACTTCCTTGTCAAATCATGAAGAAACAAAAATGGTAAGTTGATTTCAGTTTTGTTTTTTTACATTACTCTATCAATACGGTAGTTATAAGTAAAAAAAATTGGCTTTGGTTTTGAGATTAGAGATTAGGGATTTTGAGTAAGGATTTGGTTTTGGTTTTGATTTTTGAGATAAATAATATAAAGGGATGAAGGAAAGATTTGGAGTAGAGATTTGGCTTTGGTTTTGATTTTGATTTTTCGAGAAAAATCAAAGGGAATTGGGGGGGATTTGAATTTTTTTATTTTTTAGTTTTATTTTTTTTGTATTTTTTATTATTTTTTGTCCGGCCACGTGGATATTGAGTTATTTTTTTAAGATTAATTTGAGTTGTCATATCAAAAAAAGGAATTTCAGATTTAACGAAAAAAATTAAAAAAAAAACATTTATGATTGGACTAAGATTCAATATCTTGGGTAATAAAGGGGTTAAAAATTTTCAAATTATTGCATAAAGAATAAATCCGCATTATGAGTATAGTACATAAATTATTTACACAATTTTTGACCCTACGAATTATGAGGTTAGTTAGGAATGAGAATATTTTTAATATTTGTAAGATTGAGTCAAAAATTAAAATTTTAAAAAATATAAAAATAATTTTTTTTTTTAAATTTTGAAACTAAATTAAGATTTTAATATTCGTACAGGGATTAATAGCACCATTTAATCAAAGTCATAGTAGTTAGTTTAATACCATATCAACAAATCAATGTCCACAATAACATTTTAATGGATGCAAATTGACACCTTTATCAATTGAAATAAATTTTTTAAATCAATATATTAAGAGATTTAATTTAACTAAATTATAGTACAGAATTAAATTTTAAATATTTAACAAGTACACAGATCGATAGCATAATAAATCCACTAGATTTTTTTGCACTCAATAAAAAAAATTAAAAAAGTTATATAGTTAATTTCTTTTTCAAATGTAAATATTTTTAAAATAAAATTTATTAAAAATATTTAGAACTCATCCCAAGTAACATTATTATCTTTGATTTTATAAACTTAATGAATAATTTAATTAATATTTTTATGTCATTTTATTTTTTCAACTACGTTAATGACACTCAATTCATTATGTTTGTGACTATAAAAAAATATTAAATTTTATTACCTTGTATCTATAAATTTTTTTCATTTCATTATATTTTTGATCACTTTAATTCATTTTTTTTTTCACAATGATGCTAAAACTATAATTTTTTCCCATAAAACATAAAACAGAAGGCAAATAATATTGGAGGGAAGAAAGTTTTTTCTTTTATTTTTTTTAATAAAATTAAATGTATTGAATTGATAGAGACATGTAGTTTCCCATTACCAAACTTAAATTAGAGCCTGTGTTTTTACCTTGAGAAAGCAAAGCTAGAGCTCTCTTTTTACAGTATTTTTTTCCCCTCAATGCAGAAGGATCCATCCGTTAATTTAAAAAGTTTTCTTCTTAATCCTTGGCTAGTACATCCTTGTCGTGCCATACTGAACAGTTCCAACCTTCCTATGAGTAGTGGCTGCTGCTGCTGCAGCTGCAACGCCTATTCCACCATAATGAGATTTCGCCTGCTGCAATAAGTTTGTATCAATGGTGATTCTGTCATCACTAGTTTCCACCCTGTTCACTCGGGTCATGAAAAACGGGTTGGAGTCGATATTGATAGCTATATCTGGGGCGAATTTGGCTGCCACGCCGCACCGAGGGACTTGTTTTGTTTGGGAGGAAGGTAAGTCCCTTGCAGACTCCATTGTCGATCTTTCTAGCTGTCCGGTGCTAGATTTATGATGAGAATATACAGGGTGGACAGACTGGGGTGGAACAACTGTGCTTCTTATGAACGTCCTTGGATCATAGGTATCTTTCATGATCCTTCCATTCTCATAAGGCACGACCGGGCCTACTACCTTTCCCGGTTTGGCTGAATGGAGAGAATATGTCAGTTCCAATACTACGTAAATACAAGAAGAAGGGCCAAGGAGAATGGAGGGGGTGGGCTAGGATAACCTAAAAAATTACCTGGTGGGATTCTTTGTTGTGCCAGCAAAGTTTTTGATAAATGTACAGGAATAACTTCAGTTTCCCTGGAAGTTTTGGTGTATGAATCTTCTGCCTTTTGCCTATCTTTTAAGGAATTGATGATGTTTGGTTGCTCTTTGGAGGCAATTGTACTAGAGTGTAAAATTGTTGACCTGCAAATTTATTGAATTACAGTGCCAACCATCAAAATTAAATGCAAAAAATAATGCTGTCCTACCAACAGCCTAAATTCCTTTCTTTAGGCCAAAAAAGAAAGCATCATATCAGTTGACGGTGAAATAAGATGTTAGTAGTGAGGAAAATTAATGTTCTGTAAAAGACTTGAACAGCATGAAACCACCATGCAACACTCGAAAGAACCAAAAAAAGGGAAAAACAAACCCAGACAAGAAAAAGCAATCCTGCTATTAGATGCGGGTAAGAACAATTGAGAAAAGAGTTGGGCGAAGAAATTGCCTAGAGATATTACAGAGAGATGGCATATGAACATTAACTAGGTATCAACTGAAAGATAAAAAAGGATTGTATATAATATCACAAGCAAATTATATGGCCAACCTTATCCATAATGTTCAGATTTTGCTCGCACGCTATGCAAAAACAAAAATTTACAAGAATATTGTCATCTACCTGAAATCTTTTACAATAACTTTATATTAATTGTTCATGCACAATCGTTGAGTTGCAGGACCACATTTCAGCCTGAGCTCTTCAACTACCTAGCCGAAAATGAATTCCCTCCCCCCGCCCCCTATGTCTTATTTACTCAAAATCTGAAACGAGAGGAATGAAAATGAGCCCTATGCAGCTTTAACACATGCTTATTTGCTTTTTACCGAGTGAACCTCATGCATAGTTAGTAGCTTCAGTTTTCGTCTTTTTTCGTTTCTAATACAAAATCTCAAAATTTTCATATGAGAATTAGGGGCTTTTGGGAGGCAAGAAAACCTAAAAAAAAAAAAAAATTATATGACAATATTTGTTATTAATAGCATTAAGAGTTAGATTCTTCACCTTCATTATTAATAGTGTTAGGACTTTGGTTCTTCATCTTCCCTTTTAAGACTATGAAGCGCCTGTCTGGCCTCGATTTTAAACGAGCTTTTCTATTACAAAAGGGGCAAGTATTTCTATAATTTGCTCTTGTAGGTTCTCTTTTGAACACTAACAACTAGACTAAAGCCTCATGCATGCCCCAACTATAGCCATCTTTATTTGCCAAAACTGCCTTTGCTCTAACGAAGTAAGAGAATTTTGTTAATCAAGATGCACTGGTTTGTACATTCTATCAAAATAAATACTAGCACATTTTCACATGCAACTTACATATAAAGACAAAGACCAATTCTTTAATAAGAATCACGTATACATTCTTAACGCCTGATACAATATATTAAGCATATCACACAGCACAGGTACCTGGGTAGTATTAATTAAAAGTCACAAGAACAACTTTGGGCATGGCAATGACAAGTTGAAAGTGTGTATATATATATCTACCTGGGAAGAGAGACATGCTTTCTTGCAAGTGGAATGACTGGCCCACTTTTACCACCATTTTCCTCGAGATGCGCAAACTGCTTTCTGAATTGGTCAACCGCACTGCATAAAAAATATATATTAGAAATAAGCTATAAGTAGCAGCAGAGTGATTACCAAAGAATCTTGGTAAGATTACAAAAGCAACAAGAACACTAGATAAAACCTTGGATAGAGAAAGTTTGTCCTCTCAGTTCCATTCATATAGTCCTGGAGCAGCTGAGGATGGTATTCCAGTATCTCGCGGAAAATTAGCTCCCGTATATCCTCCTTTGTGACCTTTCGCCTCTCAAATTCAAACTCCATCTTTGTAATCGGCTGACAAGAAGGCTCCCTCTCAACTTTTCCCAATCCCTTGAAGTAAGGATCAGCAAGGGCCTTAAATATACCAAATCAAAAGATGTTATTGTTATAAATTTAAGACATAAAATGATAAAAGACGTGTTAAAGTTAAAAGAAAATATGCAACACAAATTTTCAGCAAAAAAAAATCAATACTTTACTGTACAACAACATACCTCTTCAGCGGTTGGTCGGTCTTTTGGATCGAAAGCAAGCAACCTTTGCAGTAGTCGTAGGGCCAAAGGATCTGCATTTGGGAATTTTTGTTCAAATGGAACTGGTACCTTTTTTCTCATGCTTGTTAGGTATCTTCTTGCCTTTTCATTTCGAACCTGTGAATGAAAAGAAAAAGCGGTTAACAGCAGTCATGTCTTGATGATTCAAAACTGCTCAGAAGTCTTAACATGCATACCCGAGAGATGGTATCTAGCGAAGGTGTACCAAGCAAATCGGTCATCAAATCCAGCTGGTGAACAACATTTTTCCCAGGAAAAAGTGGCTTGCCAGTTAATATCTCAGCAAATATGCACCCTATACTCCATATATCAATTGCAGGTGTATACTGCATTAATTTGAAGTAATAAGAACAGGAACCAGAAATTGGACAATGAACAGAAAAACCATCATGGAGCATCCATTTGAAGTAATAAGAACGTGAATCGAAAATTGGTAAATGAAAAGAAATCCCATCATGCATCATCCATTAGAGGTAACAAGAACGTGAATGAAAAATGGGAAAATGAACAGAAAAGCATGGTGCAACCAATTAATCTATTACATTACTAACATGGGATAGGATTTATGGGATGGAGGATACATCTGCACCATAAAAAATATGCTAATTTGCTATTAAAATGAGCTTCTAATAATTTTCTAAATCTATGTTTGAGGTTCTTAGAAACTTATGGAAAAAGTACACTGCATATTTAGGATTTTCAATGAGAAAAGGGAAAATTGTCCACTTATATTTCTACCACACATCTGAATGTGATGTTCTATAAACAAGTCCTTACTGTGTAAATTGTCAAGTCCATTATTTCGAAAAACTTGAATTATTAAAGAATCAAAGGTATAGAATTAAAAATCACTTGAGAACAGGCAAAGACAATTCTTGAGTTTGGCAAGAATTCATAAATTTCATATTAAATTAACATGGATACTTTGTATCATTCTTTTAGGATTAGCACATCCAGCCAAAAAAAAAAAAAAAGAAAAAAGCAAATTATTTCACGACGTAAATTGCTAAGTAACAATTCACCTACAAACATTTTAGAGAGAACTTATGTACTATAAGACATATCTGTCAAAATAGCCACACTTTTAAATATAATAGCTTGATCTAAATGAAAGAAACAAGCAGATAAGATATAGATAAGAAACTGAACAACTTTTGCGTAAGCTTTACATCATAAAATGCAACATAGAACTTGAAGATATCTTTATCCAATTGCATCAAATGATTTTAAGTTTATAGCATTCCAAACTTCAATGGCTATACATGAGGACCCCCTTTACCTTAGAGAAAAAGGATCCACAAAGCTCTGGAGCTCTATACCATCTTGTAGCAACATAATCCTGTAAATATACCACAAAAATGTCTAAAGAAATCAGCTATTGTTATTGAGATAGATGTAGAGAACCGTTAAAAATATGAAAAAGAAAAAAAAATCAGATGGTTAGTTATTCTAAATGGCATACCGTCCAGAATATGGTCGTAGGTGTATCATTGAATGCAACTCTTGCTAAACCAAAATCACATATCTTAAGTTTGCAGTTTGCATTTGCCAAAATATTCTTTGGTTTTAAATCTCGATGGTAGACATTTGCTGCAACCAAATAGACAAAATATCAGATACATTCTGAAGTCAACAAATATAATCTACCCTGCAAAAAACATAAGAGATCAACAGTGATACAAAAAAATAAATAAATAAGTAAATAGAAAACAATAAAAGAGAAAAATAGCAACCAGACACTTGGGTATAACACATTGTACTTGAAAACAGACTGTTGGAAACTCGAAAATAATTGGACAAGACAAAAATATTTATGAGAAGAATGTTCACCAAATATTATAGCATAATGGAAGAAGTTTGATAAAAACAAACTATGGTTAACATTAAAATTGTCAGACATGACAAACCTTATTCCTGACAACTTTACACGTCCCCGATAAATTATCAAAATTTATAAATCCAATCAACACGGTAACAGCTATAAACCAAGTTCAAGTCCAGACAATGCAGTACAGCCAAAATAGAGCGACAATTACCGGTATGAATATACTTCAATGCACGAAGTAGCTGATAAAGAAAAAACTGGTAGTGTTCTCTCGTCAAGTCATCATTAGCTTTAATAACTTGATGAAGATCTGACTCCATGAGCTCAAAAACAACATAAATATCTTTGAA
>JAQSVH010000014.1:784221-797222 GCA_029448705.1 Adansonia digitata
GATTTTACTTATTTATTCATATTGTATCTAATATTACCGTATTTAACATAGACTTATCTAAAAAATTAAGTTACATAATTAATCCAATAGGTTAGAGCTATATCAGTTAGGCTTTGGTCATGATATTTTTAAATTTAGGCTCACCTGATCTTAAGTAAAAGGTTGAAAATTATTTGCATCATTTTTTTGACCCATGAATCCCTCTGCATCTCAACTTCTCCTTTGCATGCTTACCCTATATGGTTTCATTTTAGGTCAAGATTGCAAAATACTAATTATCAATCGGTTCTTGAAACATACTAAACGACACTTATTGTTTTTTCATCTTACAGAGTTTAACTTCGAACGATCATAACTTTATCGTTTAATGTAGGAATTTAGTAAGTATACGTTGTGTTTCAATCATATCTTGTTAAATACTTGTTATAATTGAATTTATAATGTATTAGAAGAAATGGATTTGACTACTTTTCTCAAAACTTATTTGAGAGGGAAATCAATCACACAATAAAAAGAAAGCAATTCTAAACAATTTCAATGATTTTTCTTCCTACTAATTTAGAAAGAAAGATTCAAAAGTTTAGAGGGAATGCTTTAAAACAATCATTGGCTTGGATCATACAGCAATATACATATTATTAATAAAATCTCTCATTGAATTTGGTGTCGTTGAATCAAATGACGCTAATTCAATTGAAAAAAGATTAAAAAAAATCAGATCTTTTATGAATTAAATAATAATATTATAAAGATATTTATGACTTTTAATTATTTTATATATTTTACATATATACTTATTTTCTTTCGCCCCACAGTGTAATCTAGTATATATAACTTGAGAAAATATCGAAACAAAATGCTGTATTTCAGGAGATCTCAAAGCAAGTTCCAAGACCAAAGAGCTTCTCAACAAGTCTTCACATTTGATTAAGTTCCAAGCTCAAGTACCTAAACTCAAAGTGGGAATCAAACCATTTTGCTCATTCTCATCATATATACGTATATGTGTGTGTGTATATATGCCAAAATGATAAATTGCATAGGCAAACCGAAAATTAAGCCAATATGGTCATACATAATGGTTTCTTACTGCCTTTGGGCTACCACTGAATCCAACATTGTGACTACCAATATACTGATGGTGGTCTTGCAATCGCCGTTGCTGGTCATTGCTGCAAGGTACCGTTAGGTGGTTGGCGGGGTTGTGTTTGTCTTCTTATTCGCCATCTAAGGTATTCCACAAGAAGGGAATTTGTACTAATTGCAATACCAAACCCGGTGAACGAGGAAAGGAGGACAGAGAGAATTGGGTTCACATCAAGCTACAAATTCAAGGAAAAATATTAGGGGCTTTAACTCCAATACACTCCCTCGGAACAAATTGTTGCAGCTGGTGATTGAAGCTAAATAAAATAGTAACACAATAGGCAGTTGCTTAAAAAAATGGTTCAAACTTACTATTGTATAGAAGATATGAGCAAAGAGGATAACCATTGCAAACTGGAAGGAAGCATAGGCCCATATGTAACTCCTGCTCACTGACATCATCAGATATTGAATTCTTTAGGAGAAACTTACGAAACAAATATCAAGCTGCCATCAGATATGAGAAATACCAAACCCCCTCCCCCCCAAAAAAAAAATTCAAAATAAAAAACAAAAAATTTAGTATATACGCTCAAACGCCAAGTATTCTATAGGTGCTTCATTAGACAGACGGAATCTTGTTGTTACATCACAAATTTCCTAACAGAATCCTTCCCATGCCCCGGGCCTGCCAAACCATAAAATCTTTCCAGCTTCTTTTTTTCCAATTCCTAGAACATCACTGAATCTCTTAGACATTCCATCATGTCTATCCTTGTTCTTGTGGTTCTGCAGATATGGACAAACAACTCTACCAGCAGAAAGGAAATGAAAAAATGGTGGAAACAACAGTAAGCTCAAGGAAAAAAATGATTCAAGAATAAAATTGGAGTTTAATGAGCCCCAATTTATGTTACTCGGACTCGGGGGTGAATGTTGGATACAAGTGTCCGATACAGATATACTCAATTTTTTACCAAGTTTTTCCACATGTTTGGATGATCATACCCCATATACCCATGTCTGAATATGTCTCAAATATGGGTACTTTAGGGAAAATGAAGAATCGGATTAACATAGACCCAGATTTTCTACAGAACAAATAATTCTGCTAACTAGTTCTCTATTTTTGTTGGTTTCTGTAACTGGGAATAGACATTTGATATTGAAACCCAACATATAACCTCTGTGTTTTCTCTTATTTTTACTGAGTAATGTAGATATTTCTAAACCATGACAAGAGAAGGCTGGTCCATGCACCATGCAGAATGATGATAAGTTCATATAAATTCCCAGCTTTATCAAATAAAAATAATGAATAAACCTCAGAAAAGGATAAAATATTTTCTTCCCGAGAAGATTTCATGCCATTAAATCCTGTATATGGAATCATAAATAATTTACAACCATGCAAGCTACTAAAAATCTATAAATTTCTTCTCTAGTTAGTAGTCACTTCCTAGAGGTATGTAAGATGCTTCCATCAACCTAGAAAAATCGGTTAAAATTGATGATGATAAATAGTGACGTGATTTAGTTTGCTCCCAAGGAATGTTTGCTGCTTCATAAATGTGATCATTTAGGAAATTTTACATGCGATAACCTAGGTTTCTTCTTTCCCAATATGTTATCATCTATTGTTTTCTACTTTTTCCCGCACATAGTTCAGATTCAAATTACTGTACGTCACCTTTTTCAACCTTTATCTTCCACAACCAAGGTCACCTTTTCCCTTTCCATTATTTCTCAGCATCTAGGTCATTATCAAAAGGAAAATCAGAAATCAAAATGCAGATGTCATACCCCTGCCTTAATCTTATATATTGTACCACAGTTTGCTAATCTGACAATCTATCAACAGAAGTGCTTCCTAATTCCTATCCAACATCTTGATGTTATGCACATCAAAATTTTCATCTTTGACATCCTTAAGGAGTTCTTAAATTATAGGACCTAGATTTTTCGTCGTGTGGCTTAGAGGGGAAAGCTTCTTTTTTCTAATAATTTGATTACTTGTTCAATTTATAGGTGAGCTTATTGCACTCTTATTCATGACATACTTGCACTAAAAAAAACATCAACTATTTACAGTATTATTTTAGATTGAGAAGAGTATGACTAACTTCAGCCTGCAGCATTAACTTCGCTGGTTCAGAGTTTTCCCCTAGAAAAAAGCTCACTAGTTAAGACATGTTAACCCTAGAGATTTTACCAGGGTGACAAAAATTAAAAAAAAAAAAAAAACTAATGTCCATAAATGACATGCCAAAGGCAGAAGATTAAACAACATCTGAACTCCATTTTCAAACTTTCCTTAATTAACAATATCGAACATGTTAATATTTGGAACTGGAACCAAATTCGTGAATAGCTAATGAGGAAAATTCAGTTGGACTACCCATTTGATACACCAGAATTTTTAACAGGAATTAGGTATTATGCAATCAGGAGAAAAAGAGATATTAATCACCACTATAAATTTTAGTTTCTTCAATGTCATTTGCATTTTTGCAATCAAGAAATGATATACTCACCCATTGTGGAAGCAATCATAGAGGAAAGAAGACCTAAAGCGCAGGAGAAAGGTAATGAGATGGCTAGAGCACGTGGACCCAAGTCAGACACCTACATAGGTTGAAAATTTGTAAAACCTTAAATCAACTTTTACCGTAAAAGAAAATTGTAGAAAATTAATACGTTTAAATGGAAGAAAAAGCCCAAAATATGCATATATAAAAGCTTATAAAATGAAGCATGCATGTTGAGACTTCTTATGGTAGCCTTTGACATCAAAATTTTTATAATCTCTAGAATAGTTTCAAATGAAAGACAAGACTTACGGGAGCAACAAGAAACATCAAAATGCTGCCTTTAATATTTTATTTGATGGAAAGTGCTTAGATGTTTTAGCGTTTTGTTATGATGAAAAGCAACTTGGGACCAAGCAGTTAGCTACTTAGCTCAATGTCTGAGATGGAATAGATTGTGTTTTTGAAAAAGGAAATGACAGAAGAAAAGATTCTAGGCAGGCACACAGAGCTTAAAATTACTTTGGGCAATAACAGCATCATGATTAAGAAAGTTCTAGCATCTTAAGTGGATCTTTGAACAATTATTTGAATATTATCAAAGGACAAAGAAAGATATTGTCATATTCTCATCCAGGTTTTTTACTCAAGCATTTTCCAGAGTGACTATGAGTTCATAAGCATACACAAATGCTGTCAATATATGCAGTGAGAAAACAATGAATTTAGTCGGAAGTGCAGGCACAAGTATTAAACTGATTTTGATCCTTTTCAAAGCAAGAAAAGCTCGTCTTTTCTGTGAAAAATACTTGTTTCATAATAAAACTAGATATCATCATAAAACAGTGATAAGCATGCCATCTAATGGCTGCTATTGAAAGAGAAAAGAATATATACAAGTGAATGATGCTTACCAGAAGTTGTTCCAGGAAACAGAAGTAAGCCAGTATGCTGACCATGACAAGAACTGGTACATCCTGCCAGACCCTATTGATCAGACAGCAAGTGGAACACTGATGATATTAACCCCAAAATCGATTTATATATGAAAAAATAGAAACATTCATATTACAGATATAGACTACTCATAATGAATTGAATGGTTGCACAACTAAATGAAAGATGCAGTAAATAAATTGCAATTACAGCAAGGGGAATAAGGCCTTTTTAAAATGGGATTGGCTAAATGACCTTATCATGTCATTATGCAATATTTACGACCAGACTTTGGGTCATCTCACTAAATGCACTGTTTAATTTGATACTTCAAGTTCGAATCTCATTATTGTAAGGTCTTCCCTCTCCCCTTTAACAAGGGCATCCTCCACTAAAGTCACATATTTTTAGAGAAGTATTTTTGACTCAATAAAAAATGTTTAAAATACCTTAAAGGTTCTCCCTAATTTTGCTTTCTTTTGGACCCACTCCAATCTCTCACTGAAAAAACTACTCCAAAACTACCTTAAATAGGCTTGTTATCTTTCTTCTCTTTCACACACAAATGGGTGTGACAAATTCTACCAAAGATAACAAGCCAATCTATAGCCCTAATTAATCTAAACATAAAATTACTAAAATACCTTTGCTGTCTAAACAAAATATAAATCTGGAAGGAAATTATCAAGGTTTCCAATGAAAATAATAGTCAGAGAGTTTTATATTCCACACCACTAGAAAAAGTACTAATGAACCAAAGTTAGCTAAAATTTTGGAAAGGCAAACTTGCCTGTAACTAGCAACCTGAGCCTGCTGTGGCACAGTTGGAGGTCGTCTGATTACAATCCGTGGATCGTTCATTTTTAATAAAGTTACAGGCAGATTCTGAACTTCTTGCTTGCAGACATCACATGTCTTGTTTCCTTTGATACTAAACCACTTCACTGCACACTCTTTGTGAGCAAGTGCAAGCTCTCCTTTACAGCTACACTCCATCTTCAGAGTCTCACCTCCTTCACCAAGTTCAACCAAGCAAATTCTGCATACTGCTTCTTCTTCAGGAATATCTTCACCAGCGTCTTCACTAGCTAAGAACATGACAAAAGATTGTAAGTTATACCTATATCTTGGAGGACAATTGCATGATAAAAGTAATAATCAGATAGAATAAAATATTAGCAGACAAGATGGCCAAGGCCTCACATAGCCATACCTCACATTGACTTAAGCTACAAAACATTGAAAAATAATGACTAATGAAGCAATCACAGAATAAAGCACCCCAAATGTTTGTAATTAAATGACATTAGTAATATACCAAAGCACGTTAAACATGACCACAAGAAGACTATATTAAGCTGTCAAAGTCAAAGACCTAGATGGTATAAAGCTCCAAATAAATAGTTGAATCCTTAAACCTTTTACCATATGGTATAAAGCACCTCATTTCGTAAGCTGCTTGAACGCAGCAATCAAAGCAACTTTTGAACTTCCTTGGGTGAAACCAGCTGAGAAATTAGCAAGACACACTAAAGATACAGGCATAAGAAGGTAAAACTTCTATCAGGAAGTCTCAAATGAAAACATGCGAGAGCTCCCTCCATAGGAACACAATCATTTAAGTCCATTCCAAAACATTAAATTTTGACATAAAAGAAGAATACATCCAACTGTAACTAAAATAGCTTGCACAAGGGGAGAAAAAGACAAAAGAAAGAAAAACATAAGCACCATGCATTGAATATTTTGTAAAGAGTTAAATATTTGAACCAAATCAATCATATAAAATTAGCAAACAAATTGAAGTTACTGATTAAAAATTCCAAGATAAGAAAATTAGCACCTACTGATTTCGGTTGATGGGGCATCATTTGGCAAGGCACCCTCCAGTGCTGCAGGACGAGAGGTTGCTGAAATTACACGGACCAAACGTCGTCCAGAGTCTGATTGTCTTAAACTTCTAGGTTTAACATTAACTGGTACAGATAATGAGCGTGTCATACACACATGCTGCTGAACTACTGACCTCTGTAGGCAAAAAGCATCTACTTTAACTAGCATAAAGAAATATTTAAGGATGTATGTTTTATTGCATGAATTCCTAGTTGCACCTTAAAATGACCATAAAGTATCAATAAACACCAGAACTAAGTTATGAATGAGACAAAAAGCACTTACAGTAACATGAGACTGAGCATCTATATGTTTTTCTGGTATTGACTTTGGACCTGAAAACGCAATTGGTGTAACTGGTAAAGAATGTGCCGCCTTTCTTGAAGGGAACAAAACTTTATTGAGAGAACATGACCTTGAAGTAGAAGGCTTCTCCAAAGAACCATCAGAAGTAGGCATGTCAGGAACGATGAGAACCATCTTCTCACCTTTTTGGCCCAAATTGTTTGCCCTAAAGCTCCTTTGCGGAAGAAGATTTTTAACAGAGGATCTGATTTTAGCTGAATGGGGTCTAGGAGGCAGCCCTGCTTTAGTAGAGCTAGGACTTGGGTCAGAAGGAATATCTACACTTGTAAAATCGTAGAAAGAACTTTCCAAAGACCTCAAAGGTATTTGCAAAGAGGAGAGATTTGGTCGTCTATTCTGATTAACTAAAGAGGCTTCTATGCTTTTCTCCATTTCAATGCATACCTACAATCCATCACAACCTTCCATAAATATCAAATTGTACCAAGCAACAATGAGTCGGAAAGAAAATAAGAGAAAGCAAAAACTACAAACATCAATTCAACAAAAATGCATACACGTTATATGAACCTACACAAGCCATAGTTAAAGCCTAAAATAAAGTGCTAGTAAAACACATCAAAAAAATTAACATATAGCTACGATCAGGGATTTAAATCGAGGTCCTGGAAACAATTTTGGTTCCGTTGTTTTTATTGTGATTGCAAATAACATCGATGACAAAAAGCTGAAACTGGATAATAGCAGCCGTAACATCACGTTGCGGCCGCTATTTAAATCCCTGGCTATGATATTGATAGGACAATGATATTCAGGTATCAATCATAAATGAATTACAAAAATAAATCTTGATCATATTCTTTGTACTCAGATGTCATACAACAGACTACAATTGTTACGGTTGGCATGCGGGTTTGACACTTTTTTTGTTGATTTATTCTTTCAAACATATACTCTCAAAAACACAACACCGATAAGTGATAAACATTGTTTCCACTGACACAAAGAATTCAGGTTAACCACTGCACGGATAAATCCCCATGGCGATGGCAAAGGTTCCAAGTATTCACAGGAAATTCTAACACATTGTAGGTATTTTAACCAATAAGGAAATGGAAATTCTAATAGAGCTTCCTGCAAAAAGTTATCATCCAACTGCTTACCAAAAATAAACACCCATAAAATTGTGATTTACCACTCAAAAACACCAATTGTAAATAGTTAGAAACTCAAACAGAATAAAATTGATCTTCAAATAAGCTCCTCGGCATCCAGCCTAATCTAAGAATGTAGCAGATAAACAGGAATTAAATAGATCAAACTGTTTAGCTCATCTCATATATTTTGTAATATTATGAAAAAAAAAAAAACGAAAAGAAACAAATCCATGATCAACTGAACAAGAAATCAAAGCAAGTTGAAAGCTAGAACCCGGTCCAATTTCACTGAAACGAAGCTTTAAAAAATTGCCTGGTACTTGGATTTGCGAAATTCTAGTAAAAATTTCACCTGTTAGCTTTTAATAATAATAATAATAAGTAAAAATTACCTGGGCGGCATGATTTGGAGGATCTGATGAAGAAGATGCTTCATTGCGTTGGTGTTCAGCAACCGAATTCTCTACTTCCATCACCTCCTCCTCCAATCCAATGGAAAATATAATTCAAAAAATTAATAAGCAGAAAAAAAATTTTGTTTGCTGAAATTCTATCTTGAAATTGAAAAAAAAAAAAAAAAAACCAGCAAAACGAGAAATTGTGCGCGGCTTTTCTGATTGTGTTGCGGGCCAGACACTCAAGCTCAACTCAACCTCAAATAATAGTAAGTATTAATTAAATACGATAATGTGATATAATAAAAAATGAATAAAAATATAATATGAATATAAATATATATTATTAAGATATTTAAATTTATTTAAGTATATTTTAAATACTGTTATAATAAGTAAACACATATATATATGATATGAATATATAAATTATCGGATCTAAATGTAAATATGAGTGTAACTGATCTTTTGTGCTCTCAAGCTACATCAGATTAGCTTAAAAAAAACTTGAATTCGGTTTTGTCATCGTCAAATCAAACTTTAGCAACTTAAAATGTTAAACGAGTTTAAATATCTTAATGCTTGATTCGAGTAGTTAACGAGTTTAATCTAATTATTTTTATTTTTGATATATATTTTTAATTTATATAAAAAAAATTGTCAATGTTAAACACAAACCCAAAAAAATAAATTATATTTAAAATCAAATATAAGAGTCGAGTTATACCTATAATAAATAAATAATTCTAACTAAACGAATTTAAATTATTTAATTTTTTATTTCAAATTTAACTTAAACTTTAAATTAAAATCGTTCAAATTCAAATTAAATTTCAAATCTAATATAAAGTGAATTTTTTACAAGTTGAGTGTACACCCCTAGTTGCAAATGCAATTAGCCGCCAGGACTTATTCCTTGTCCAACAAATTGGTCAGTCCATTTTCCACTCCACTGCACTTTAGTATTAATAAAATAAATAAATAAATAACTCTGACGTCATCTTTTTCAGAGCGTTGACTACAATTTCCACATTCAAACTCTAAATTTCAGCTTGCAATATGCTGGCAATATTCTTAATATTCTGTTCCATAATTAAATAAAAAGAATATATCACTTTAGATTCAAATTTATCATATTTTTAAAAGCATTATATATATATTTTAATTTATAAAAAAAATTCAAAAGTAAGAATATATGAGAGGCTTTTTGTTGGTTAATTTTTAATCAATTTTAATCAAATTAAAATTATTGATAGTAAAATTAAATTTATTTTCGAAGGTGAGTGACAAATTTAATCTACGACAACTTAATAAGATACTAAGTTTTGAATTTTAGAAATAAAAATATTCAATATTCATTCATATTGCAATGGAGCAACCAAAAACCATTGCTATATTTCCATATTTTGCAATCTATCTAGGAATTGGGCATTAAATCTTCCAAAGTTAGTTTGAAATTTGAAAGACTTTAACTTAACTATATGAGTGATCTCTGCAATTGCTATTGTTTAAACTGGTATCTCTTTGCAATCATGTCAGTTATAAATCACTAGCTTTGGTTGTGGTTGGCCAAGTTAAGCTTTGTATAAGGTTTTTGTATAGGTGAAAAATATTGCAAATTAATAAAATAAAATATTATTGGAGATGACGAGTTGAAAAATTAGACATATCTTAAAGAACAAGTGTTGTGGAGGTGATGATGATGAAGGCAAATGTGGCTAAGAATTTTGGGGATTATGGTCGCTGGAATAAATAAAATAGGGAAAGTTGAAAAGGGATTCTTAGGACTTTAAGTTTGTCAATTTGCTAAAAGATCTTGAATGAAATATTTGGATCTCTATTTATAGTCTCGTCAAGAGAAGTTATGAAAAGGGCAATTGAAAAGTTCTTAAGATGTCACATGTGCAAATGATATCAATAATGGGCAATGAGAGAGAGGTAGGGTACTAAACATAGTCGGTGAAATCAAGTAATGTGAATATTACAGTATGCGGAGTGTTTTTATCCCATGTAATAATTCGTTATGTAGTAGCACATGTAGCAGCACACCATCTAAAAAAGGTACTTGTATTTTAGAGAAATGTTAAGAAGTAAAATTTTTAATAGTCTCTATACTTCAGCCTTTAAGCTATGCTATTTAGATCCTAAAAGTGGAGTAAAACTAAAAAGTACTATCAACCTTTCAAGTTTAGCTCCATAGTATTCGCGTAGCTATTGACCTTGCTAGCTGCATTGTGAATCATCTTTGCCACATGTTACACAAGCTTTAGACTAGAATGTTGGAGAAGTGGGCTGCTAAAGTAATAAAGCATCGAAGCAGTAAAAGAGTGGAGCATCGGGGTGTTGGTGCTAGGGAACGCTATCACTATTGCTAGAAGTGCTTAAAGAGCATTATCGCTATAGTCTTTTCACGAAGAACGATGCTATAAGAGGGCATTGCTATTAAAGAGCATTGCTACCAAGGAATGATATCACCATCAATAGGTAGCCTTGTTGCCAGGTACAATTGCCTATTTAAGTTGTATTTGTATGACATGTTAATTGCTTAAAACAAAAAATTAATATTTTTCATTGAAACAAAAACATGGCTTGCTTATTTTTCTTGTCAAAACATTTCCTAAAGGTTTTAAACCATCCTGGGAAGCCATTATCGCACCAAACTTGATCAAAATAATAAAAAAAATAAAAGGATGACAATTAGAAATGCTTTGAAATCACACTGAAACATAATCAACTTTCACGTTCCATATTAACTTGTATAAATATGCTTTTATGACTTACCTTGATAAGTAGTTAAGTGATTATCTTATTTAAGCTTTTAACCTTACAAATTTTATAAAAGAAACAAAATGGTTTTTTCAAATAAGAGGCATGATCGAAGTGCAAATTTTTACAGAGCTACTTAACTTTGCTAGAGTGAAGTTAAAAGGCTTTTAGCTAAAATAAAGAAAAAGGGATTGCTACATATGATATATATGGTAGGACACAAGTGTATTAGGTCTTAATTATACTGATTTTGGTGGAAAATCTATATATGTGTGAAGCTAAATTAGAGAAGTTTCTTTTTTACTATTAAGAGTCAATGGAAGAGATAATAACTAAGAAGGGTGATGCTATTGGTAAGACAGAACAAAAGTTGATGCAAACTAACTTAATCAAAGGTATTCAGTAAAATCTATTCAATTATGTCGATTTTGGGGTTACTTTGATTTTTTTTATTTTGGTTTATTAAGTTAATTTGATTGACTTTCAGTTAGTAAAATCATTAACCAAACCACTCGAGTTAACTGAACTTTTTTTATAGTTAATATATATATATATATTTTTAAAATATATTAATAAAATAAACTCATACCCAAGCCCAATATTCAACAGACTACCCGTAAGACAGGCCAATAATCTAAACCACTACCCATACACAATTAAACTTAAAAATGTCAATTAAAAAATAAAACTTATAAAAAGACCCTAATCTGCTCACATTGCCTTTACCTCCAAACCCTCATCTGCTGGACATGATACATTGCCTCTACCTTCAAACCTTAAGCTACTTCCCCATTGAGATATATTACCTTCACCTCTACCTCGAGCTCCAACCCTAAACAAAAGACCTAAACCTACTTCATCCCCTTCCTCTCTCTTTAATCCTAAATTTACGCCAAGGTAAGTCTATCCATATCGAAAAGCATATTTTTCATCGAGTTGCTGAATATGCAAAACACTTATATGCACTTTAATTAGTAGTTGAAATCTGGCCAAGGACTTTTGAAAATATATTGCACAAAATAATCATTATCTACTGAATTTTGAACATAGTTTGCAAATATTGTTCTCCTTGATCTTTCAAGTAGAGCAAGTCTATTTACACAAGTTAAATTTGTGTTTGAATAAAAACCAAAACATTAAAATCAAATAGCTTCTACCCATTCTAACCGAACTGACCAATCCATATTTGGTCAGTTTATTAGTTTGGTCATCATTATTAATTTGTTCGATTAGTCTATTCTTATAAAATGTTGGTTTATTTGATTTTCAATTATCTTTAACTGAATCAATTGATTGCACAACCCTATTTGTTAGAAAGATTACTATTTCATTGCATCCTTGCTACGGACAAAAAGTTATGAAACTATATGAATGCAAGGGAGAACAAAAAATCACCAATAGATTTGTAGCACTTTTAGTGGTGAAAGAAATCAAGAGGGGGCAAATTGATTTCTCAAAACCTTTTACAAATTAAAACTTTGATAGACAAAATTAAAAAATCTAACCGATAAACTTTGGAGTTACAAGTTAGTGAATAATAATAAGTAATTAAAGAAAAGGGGAAAAAAGAAGCAAACTTAATAATTTAAAGAGGTTCGACCACAATTGCCTATGTCCTTTACCCGACCACACTTGCCTCAAATTTCCCTAATTCACTAACCGAATTATTTATCTTTCAAGGCTAAGGTATAATCTTTACAACTCCTTTTTTTTTCTTAAGGCTAAGATAGAACCTCTACCATTTCTATCTTTTATGGCTAAGATAGAATCTTTCTCTACTTTTTAATTGGTTAAGTTGGAACCTCTTTTTTTTACAAAAATTTTGTGTGAATAAGTAAAGCTCTAAAGGCTAGGTGTTTACAAGAGTTTAGATACAAAGAAAATATGTATCTAAAGATACAAAGTGAAGAATACAAAAATAGAAAGAATAAATC
>JAQSVH010000014.1:820100-842417 GCA_029448705.1 Adansonia digitata
ATTAAATCCTTTCATTTGAGTTTATTAAAAGTTCAACTTTTTTGAGTTGTAACAACTTTAAATGGTCAACTTTGAACATTGAGTTATGCAAAGCATATAGGTCCAGTTAAGTATCGAGTATGATTTGTGTATGTTATCTGAGTTTAGGTGAGTATTGAATATGAGCTATGCATGTTATTGAGGTTTGAGTGAGCATCGAATGGTTTAATTCTAATTCATTCAGAATAGTCAATTTTGAATGCCGAGTAATACATGTTATTTGGTTTCAAGTGAGCGTCAGATATAAGTATATGTATTCGATACATGTACATTTATTTTTTCAAAAATTTTTATATATATTTGAAAAATCATATCTAATATTTCTGAACATATTTCAGATACAACGATTGTATATGAATATTTAAACAAATAAAAAATTTGTGTAATATATAGCCTCCAATAATATCCCCTCCCAAAACTTGAAGGGAAAAAAAAACAAAAAGGAAAAAGAAAAACAGCATCAAAGAGACTGAAAGTGATTGTTATCATTGTATCTTTTTGCACGCTAATGGAAGAAACGTTATTGTTTCTTTGATGGAAAACATTCTTTAACTTTAGAATGATGGTTTTTTTTTTCTTCATAATTAAGTAGCAGATATTCATTATCCAAAAGATGCAATGCGTTATCTTTCAATCAAAGAGCAGAATTCGAATTCTCTTCTACTGATTTTTTTAATTATAATTTAAATTAAATCAATTTAAAATTTTATGATCATTTTTACGAAACTTAATTCATAAAAATCAAAACTCTCGAACTTATTATATTTAAGAGAAAAAAGGCCTTAAAACTTGTAGACGCAACTTCGTATCCTAAACTCCGTTGCCTCCACTCTTTATTTTCTTGAAGTATCCATATAATATACATAATCGGATATAGGTTTGAGAATATAATTGTCTAAAAATTTTTTGAATAAATAAAAAAAATTACAAAAAATTGAATATACTCACGTCGAATACATATTTGTATCTTAAATACACTTAAGTCTAAGTAACAAAGCACAAGAATTTGATTCAATTTTATTTAATTACTAATGTTACATGTTAGCAAATGTTCTAAGTACATGTTCTAAAGAGTAGAATTCGAATTCTCTTCTACTGATTTTTTTTAATTATAATTTAAATTAAATCAATTTAAAATGCCATGATCGTTTTCACGAAAATTAATCTATAAAAATCAAAACTCTTGAACTTATTCTATTTAAGAGAAAAAGAGGCCTTAAAACTTACAGATGCAACTTTAAATCTTGAACTCTGTTGCCTCAACTCTTTATTTTCTTAAAATATCTATATCCGATACATAATCAGATATAGGTACGAGAATATAACTCTCTAAAGATCTTTCAAATACATAAAAAAACTAACGAAAAATTAAATATACTCACGTTAAATACATATCTTTATCTTAAATACACCTAAGTTCAAGTAACAAAGCGCAGGAATTCGATTCAATTTTATTTAATTACTAATGTTACATGTAGCACATGTTCTAAATACATTATTTGATTTTAATTGATCAACCTTGCAATTGTACGTTATGGCATGACAAACAAATAGAGCTTAAGATTACAAGGATTTCCAACTAACATATTCCTTCCTACAATCAAAAAACCCCAATATAACTTAAAAACACAAGAACATGTTATTTTTATAGTAATTTTTTACTTTGAGATTTGCTTTGATTTCATATATGAAAACAAAGCAAAACTTCCTTTTTCTAAGCAAGCAAACAAGAAAATGATGAGAAAATGGGCGGGTCACTTTATTATTTTGCCAGAATCCGAGCAAGTAGGAGCCAAGTTGAGTCTTGTTTTTTTCATCATGAAATCATATATCTCCAGGATCAATCAAAGTTCTCAATGAAATGGATGGTTTCAAAGAGGAACAAATTCAATGCCTGGTTGAGTGCTTGACTGTAACTCTGGGTATTGGCTTGTCTCATTGACATACATTGCGTATAGGAGATAGTGACCTAATTTTCCTCATTGATGATGGACCATTTTTGAGGCAATGGTGGGTCCATTAACAACTTGGCTGATATTGCTTAATCTGCAGTGCCTTTTCTCTTTAGTTAACCTATCAAATATCAAATGAAGAAAAATACAATGGTTTTATTCACACGATTAATTTTAGTATTTAAGGAATTAAAATGGAGGAAGAGATTTTAATGCATAAACCAAAGAAAAAAAATGAAAATTTCTAGCTTTTGTATAGAACATCTGCAAATGGCTTGCTACACCTTTAGTTCACGATCGAAATACAGGATAAATATTATGTAAAGACAAAATAGAGTTAATGACTATTAAATATGAACTTTGGGGAGGATGAATTCGTCTGGCAAAAGATTTGATACCATTTGGTAGTTTTATAGGTTAATTTGGGGGTTTAGATTTGGCAGGGTTGAATATCACATGGGAAGATGTATGAAATGCAAACAGTGAAAGACTATTTCCGGATTTCTCGTACGAAAATTTTCTTCGATCTGGGTACCTAATCGACGGATATATACATTAAGTTAATGAAGTATAATTGAGATGCTTGCCCATGTAGCCACTTAGAGAGAAGTATTGTTGGTTGTAGCTGCTCCTTCAGCGAGTGGTATGCTGCTATTGCTGGGGGCTAATGCCACAGGACTTTGCGGCGTAGTTTGGGAGCCATATCCAAACATATTCATTGGCTGCAAGACAATAGTTGGGATGCTTAAAGTTGACTATTTCAATAAATTGTGAAACTTGAGAAAAATAATGCGATGCAGGACATACCTGAGAGGCGGTTTGCATATGATGAAAGCCCAGAAAACGTGCATATTGCTCAGAAAAGGTGGGATTTTGCATAAGATGTTGGTAATTAACTGGATTAACCTGTTGAGTTTGGCATTTTGTGGAATGGTTTGTTGAAGCAGCCATAGACATGGACTGATCAACAATTGGCATCCGGGAAAGATGCAAAGGATTGTGAACGGAAGGCAATGCAGGTGGAGCCATCGCCATGCCCATGCAGGACATATAATGCTGGATTCCTGGAAACATCATTGGGGCCGCCATCCCACTTCCCATCCACATTACCTGAAACACCGAAGATCAGACTGTCAGTGGGACAAAATTATAGTAAATGGAAATATCGATTCAAGTGCTTCTACAGTATTCATACCTGAAGCTGTAACTGAAGCGACTTCAAGTATTCGATCGCCTCATCTAGCATAGATGCCTTGTCTGTCTGCATCATCAAGACTAATTCGATTAGCTCGAAATATCGTAACATTCTCTTATATATGATTACTTCACTATGATCTTTTCATTGCATTATCAATTTTTGTTTTTTCTTTTAAATGCATCACATTATAAAACTGTAAACGACCTTGTTGCAGTGAGGTATGAGCTCTTGCAAAGCTCGCATCTTCTCGTTGATCCTATCCCGCCGTCTCTGCATGGATATTTCAAGCAATTTCATGAGAAAAATTAACAGAAACATTCAGATATATACATCAGAGTAAATTCTTTATAACTAAGCACAAAACTTAGGAGTTCAAAACTATCAAAGTATATGCTTTCCCCACCCTCTCTGATAGATTATGAACTTCAGCAGCTCGACTCCGGCGCCCAGATCGTTGGATTGGCTTATGTCCAGCAGCTGATTGCAGTTCAGCAGCCTGAAGAAGTACAAGACAATTAATGTTCATATCTTAATGATGTCTTAAATGTAAAAAGAATGTGAAATTGCAAGTTTCACCTCACTTTGGCACTCATAGTCTTCCCCATCTCTGCTCTTCCTTTTATGGCTACTGATGACTCCAGTTGATTGCTTACATATTCTATCAAAACTACTTCCAGACCCATCACCTGAAGAAGAAGTAACAGTGGGATCGATCGTCTCGGTCTCAGTTTTCCCTTTCTCATTTTGAACAATTTCTTTTCGAGCATCGTCTTTTGAAGTCCCTGAAGATAAACCAGTAGTTGTAGTTCCAAATCCATTGCTTGATCCTCGACTAAAGTCGACATCGTTTCGAACTTGATTGCTTCCAGAATAGCTTGATCCAACAGTCATTCCCGAAAACTCGTTAACTTCTCTTTGCATCAAATTGCCACCATTACTCTTCTGAACCTTGCTTAACCCTTCTGAACTTTTATTCTGTTGGACTGAATCAAACTGAACTTTCGGAGGCGGCATGGGGTTACCACGAAATTGCGGAGCAGCAGAACTAACATTAAATTCCATCGAATTCTCAGTGATATTATCAACACTAGACTTGACAAACCGTTGTTGATGATGTTGGTCCAATTGTCTGTTGGACTTATTACCAGCAACATCCATTTTATCATATGCTGGAAATTCCGACAAAAAATTGGAACAAAACTCTTTCTCAAAGGAATCTTCAATGGGGTATTGGATCCAAGACACTGTTTCAAGGTCATCATCATCATGAATTAGATTACTTGAATTTCCATATGATAAGCAATTAGCAGTACCCCATCTGAATGTTGGTTGATCATTGGTCGGCACTTGTTGTTTCCTGTGAGTTTGGCTGTTCAAAACTACCTGTCCATTTTCCCATAAAAGCTCAGCTAACTCATCGTCTTGGCTGCAAAAATTTGGCCAAACAAAAATTAGATTAAATTTGAACGACCCCAAAAAGATTAATCTTTTTTTTTTTTCAAAAGGCGAAGGTTAAAAAAAAAAAAAAGATAGTAAGATATTATGCAGACCCCAAGAGCTTTTTATGATTGGAGATTGGGAGATCAGGCTCAAAATTCCAATCAGGACTACAGTGGTTCATAGCTGAGCTGACTTGATGCCCTGCAAGCCAATAAAAAAAAAAAGACCCAAATTTTCATAACTGCAACAAATAAAGTAGTAATTGATTATGAATTTAAATATATATATATGTATATATTCACACACTATTCCATGGAGTAAAAGAGTAAAAAACAGAGGAATGAAGCTTAACTGAAAGTCTGATTAAAATATTCTATTTAATTCATAATTTATTTGGAAATGCTTTTCTAGCAACTGTTATTAGTATATAAAAGGAAAAGAACAAATCTTTCTATAAAAGTTTAAAAACCCATGTTTGAAACTAGGAAAAAAAGCAGCGGTAAATTGCAAAAACATTCTTTCCCCCCCCTTTTTTTTCCTTTCAATTTGAACAAAAGCCAACAAGCAAAGAGAATTGAGCAGCTAAAGAAAGAAAAGAAAAGAAAAGAAAGAAACAAACCCAGAAATGAACTGAAATCAAAAGCAGTAACCGAGAGGGAAAAAAACGTGCTGATTGGTTTCCAAGAAAAACTGAAGCTGTTTGGGTTTTATTTAGAAAATGTGACTGAGAAAATTGAGAGAGAAAGAGAGAAGAAATAGACAGTGAAATGACAGAGAGTTTCAGAAGAGGAAAAAGATTCTGCTGCCTGTAAAAACACCCATACAATTATTTTGTTACAGTTAGGCAGGATCAATGTCCACGTGGCGTATGATTAAGGGATTTGCAATATTTTTAAGTGGGACCAGATCAGATCGAACGCCAAAATCTATAGCTTGACGCCCATGGAGCTTGTGACCTCCAAAGGACAAAGATAAAATGCCACGTAGGCAAAGAAGAAATGTTTTTGATTGGGCAATGATGAGATTACAATGTTGTCGGATGTTAATGTTCTTGCTGACTCATCTTCACATTCACCAACAGCAATATATAGCAACGTAATCTTAAATAGAGTCGACCTGCCTCTTTGGCATGTTATGAACTGGCAATAAATTTTTTATAAATTTGAATTAGTTTTATTTAAATTATTATTTTAATATAATTTTATTATTATAATATTATATAAATAATATTAGTATAAAATAATTTTTAATATTATTTTTGTTAATAATAAAATAGATTTTTAATTTGATTCGTCTCAGATTAGGATATAAAAATTTTATAAATTCGGATCATGACTCGATTCGATTTATGAATAAGTATAATCTTAAAGCTTTAAGTTAATTAAACATCTATATCACTTCAATTGAAAATTTTATTTTTTTATATATTTGACTGTTAAAATTATATTATATAAAAAATTAACTATTTTTAATTTATTTAAAATTTAATATACACGATATATAATAAAGCATGGAGTACATTATATGAGTTAGACAAATATAAGCAGTATAAAAAAAGGTGAAAGCAGGCGAAGTTAAATTAATAATACTACCATAAGTAGATTTCTCCTTATATATATATATATATATTTTACAAGACTTACACTTGTTTAATTGGGTTGTATTTCATAACCCGGATCATATATATCATGCATATGAAATTTTAAATAAATTAAAAATATTAAGTTATTTGTTTGATTTTAAAAAATTTTTGAAGGTTAAGTATGTATAAAAAAATTGATATGCTCAATTAAAATAATATAAATATTTAATTTATTCGGAACTTTATATTTATAGATAGTGCGATTTTATTATTAAATCTAAGTCATTTTATTAAAATATTAATTATATATTATTAAATCCAAACTTTACATGTGTATCGTGATATAGACTTGAGTAATAGTGCTTTGTTTATGTTTTGCAAGCCCATTCTATTGATCACTGCCGTAAACAACCACCGCAGTTTTTTTTTCCTTTACTTATAAAAGAAGCTTTAGCTTGGGAATAGACGAAAGATTGTAGATGCTAAGATTCGAGCTTTTAACTTATTAAATATCAACGAAGCACATGAAGCAATTGAGTTGAACTCCGAGTCTGTTTTGATACGGATTTTAGCAAAAGAGTAACTGAAGCAACAAGATGGCACCGGTGAGACCAAGAGCCTCAACAATCTTATCCAAGGTCCATGATCTAATCCCGCCTTCATCATCTGAATACAAAGCCAATTCCCCTTCACATATCAAAAGACCATAACGTTCCACAAAGCTAAACGGAAGAAAAAAAAAAAAAGGGTTTCTAAGTGTAAAAGAGAGTGAAAGAGCAGCTATCATGGCCTCCACCGCATGCTCCTTCCACCACCATGCACTAACCATCTCAGGCAGATCATCATTGTCGTTGTCATCAATGTCGTCATCACAGCGCCAAGTTGAGAACATGAAGCAAAGCCAGCTAGTGTGCAGGGCTCAGAAGAAGCAGACGGTCGAAGAGGATGATGATGATGGAACACTTGTCTCTCGTAGGTTGGCTCTCCCTCCGCTCATTGGTGCTGCAACTGTTGGCTCCAAGTTTCTCCTGCTGATGGAGCCTATGGTGAATCTGGTAACTCCCTTTTCTCTTCTCCTTTTATTACAAAATTTTTGTTTAATCATATAAAAAATTAATGTGCATTAACATATATGATGTTACTTCTTGTATTTGCCTTCTCTAACATGAAATTAAATTAAGATTCTGCCTCTGATTTTCAGTTCTTTTGCAAATTGCAACTCTTTAAGAATCAAGCTATATGTTTTCATGACTTTTTTCTTTTTGGAAAAAATACTACATATGACCTCTAGAGGATATGCATTGTTGCAAAAATCTGCATAACATAATCTTTTTTAATTCTTTCATCTTCCCCATTATCAGCAGCCATTTAGGCCTAATGTCCACTATCTATGTTACTAAAACTAATTTTTTTTTAGTTTCTGAGTGCCGAGATATAGATTTAGATACGAGTACGGGAGTATAATCTTTCTAATATATGAAAAAACTTTAAAACATTGATAATACCCATGTTAGTCATATTCTTGTATTTGATACTCTCCTGAGTTTGAGTAATGTAGCCCTCTATGAGGATAATGATATTATGATCAACAACGAGTGTTGGATTCTTAGTTTCATGAGATCCCGACGATTACAACCAATAGCTATGTGATCCACACTCTTATTTTTAGTGACTAGGATTCAAAACTTGGCATCCTTAAATATAAAAAAATATAAATTTTCTGAGAAATGAAATAGGGAGATTTGATTTATAGAATCATAATTTTGGAAATAATGACTTAGAAATTGTGGTTTAATATTTGCAGCAAATGTTTTTGGTAAGCCAAAAAGAAGCACAGGCTTCTTATCGTACAATAGAGATGGGTTCAAGCTGTCAATACCATCAAAATGGAACCCAAGCAAAGAGGTTGAGAACCCAGGTCAGTCCTCAGATACGAGGACAACTTCGACTCGACCAGCAATGTTCACTGCAACTAAGAAGAACTCCATATCTGACTATGGTTCCCCTGAGGAGTTCCTCTCTTAGGTATCTTATTATGATTTTCTACGGTATCCAGAATTGGACATTTTTTCGAGAATTTTAAGGTTGGATGTTCTAAGAATGACAAAATATTAATGTTTGCTGATTAATTTTTGCTTCTCATGGATCTTTGTAGGTGGACTATCTGCTTGGAAAACAAGCTTACTCTGGTTTAACTGATGCTGAGGTAATTCACTAACATACCTAAGGAGGAAAAAATGAAAATTGAAAGGGGAATTTGGTGGACATATATAAGTCTATGTTATCTGAGCTCGGGATGAGTGTCAGATATCATATGTGTTTAATATGGGTTTACTTAATATTTTGAAAGCTTTTTCATGTACTTCGAAGATTAAACTTCCATATCCATATCCAAATTCAAATGTGTTACATAAGTGTCAAATATAGATACTTTAAAAAAAACGAAGAGTTCAGGTAACATAACTTGCAGTCATCATTTAAATTTAAATTACTCGGATTTAGATGTGAGTGTAGGATATAAATATGTGTCTGACATATTATCTTTAATTTTTTTTTTTCAAGATTTTGTGTATATGAAGAGTTTTTTGAAAGATTGTTTTTCCAATATGCTTACAGAACCTGAATTTGGTCAGGGTGATTTGACTCCAAGGCCGTGGCAACCGCCAACATATTGGAGAATTCAACGCCAGTGGTCGGCGGGAAACAGTACTACACCTAGTCGGTGTTAACGAGAACTGCGGATGGAGACGAAGTTGTGAAGCACCAACTTATTACAGCCACCGGAAAAAATGGTAAGCTTTACATTTGCAAGGCACAAGCTGGGGACAACAGGTGATTTAAAGGAGCAAGAAAATTTGTTGAAATTGCTGCAAGTTCCTTTAGTGTTGCTTAAAAATCAAAGAAAAAGATGGAGCGATTTTATGTAAATCTTCTTACAAGAGTTATGATGTTGGATTTGAGTTTTGTCTCCCTTCCAAAGCTTCTCTTCTCCTTTTTTTTCTTCTTCTTAATTTTGTGTTTTTTTCCTCTTTTTGGAGGAAATTTATGAATTTCTTGACGCATAATTAAGGAGGAAGGAAAGGAACACTTCTGTTAACCATCGCGGCAGCTACAATGGCGAAAGGTTACGGATTATTTGATGATAGTTTTTTCAGATTGTCGAATCTTTATCTATGGAAAATGAGCATTCATGTCCGATTAAACCATCAAAAACTTAAAAACTTATGCAGCTACAAACCCTTCAAATTTCTTATCCCAAAATCCATAATATACATACATATATATATATATATTGCATTTCCCACATTGCTTACTATTTGACAAGCAGGCGTCTCTCGGTAAAAAATACCCGAGTTTAAACCCAAAGATAGGTTCATTTAATTACAACCACCTCACATCTAATAAGTTTAAATTCGTATCTCATCATTTTAATTTTTGAATTTAAATATTAAATTTACCATTCACAATTGTTCAAATATGAACCTTTAAACATTTATTATCCTAATCCACTTTAATTTTGATTCAGATAATATAAATACAAGAATTCGTTATCTGAATCTGTTTTATTTAACAAACTCGAATATCCAAATCTGATATTCATTTACATATTTGCCTAAGTGGAACAAGAGCGAACAAATTCAGCGCTGTAAACTGGTGACATTAATCAAAAGCTCACAGGTAGATCCTTCAATACTCCATGAGAATGCAAGTTAACAGCTAGAAAACAAACGCAAACAGGCACAGATGAGCTAACACTAATGATGAGCATCCAAGCAAGCTTTCCAAATTTTTACCATAAACTGTGAAATCAAATTAATTTTAATGTTAAAAAAAAAGCAAAATAGCAAATTTATTATCAGAAAGTTGCTGCATTGTTGTTTGACACAATCTTTTTTCGATATGAATGTCAAGCTTTCAACGAAGGGGAAAGTATTTACATGAAACCAATTATATCAGGTAATTATCAATGAGTGCAGATTCCATGCCATTCAATCCCTCTCAAGTTCCTCCATTGCAATGGTGGATGCCGTTGCTACTGCAAGTGTCCTTTCGCGTCGCGCTTAGATTATTCAAGCCCCATATCCGAATCGTTCGATCATCACTAGCCGATGCTAACATGTGAGGATTTGCTGGATTCCAGCTCACGCAATTAACCGATCCGGAATGGCCCGGTAATGCCTCTATAAGCTCCCCTGTGCCCCTATGCCATATATAGACCTAAACATACAGTAGAACGAAAAATTAAATTTCACTCACTTGAATTTCAGAAGTAAAATCAAATTACTTATAAATTTACATTTAGGAAATGCACAATGCATAATGTCACCTTGTTTAATTAGTATTTTAGCACTATATTACCAGAACCGAGTCCACCGATGAGGCCATAAACATCTATGAAAGAACCAAAATCTATTTTTTGGGACTAAAGTGTTAGGCACCAAGTCCAGTCAATAGTTCTCATTATTAATTTGGCCAGAAACTGCAAGGTAACCGATGGGTATACCGCTGTATGCAGATGTGTTAGGATCTTGAACCTTAACAATCCTAGGCAGAAGAAACAATCACTAGGCCAAACCTGGGTCCTTCCGAAGTAGGAATTCTCGAAATGAAAAAAAAAAAAAAAAAACCTTGACTCTAGAATAACAAGATGTACTCTGCAGATAACAAATGTTTATTGTAATACGTGCATGTCTGATATACATTGAACCCATCAGTGACAAAAATATCTTGCAGCATTTTCTTTGAGATATAGACAGTATAGTACAGAGAAGTACAAAACTGCCAAGGCAAAGGATAACAAAATATACATTAACCATTTGTTTGACAGGGGAAGTATTGAGAAAATATGACAGACGAAAATCAGTACTCTGATCTACAAGACATCAACTATGCAAGCATATGACTGCACATGACTGACAAACATGATATAAGCGATGTGAATTTTGCTGATAAAGCAAAAACCGTCTATACTTGCTCGAGATCAAGCGGCCTTCACAAAATATCAGTCTCTTATTTATAATACAATCTCACTCAAACGACACAACCATGTAGAGATGGATCCTATATATATAATTAATATATATTTATATATATATAATAAAAGTCAATGCGTGGCAACCATGTAATGAGAATATACTGCTTTCCATATTAATCATGGGCTAACTTACTGCTATAGATTATACAGAAAAAAATAGAAGTTCATACCAGTGAGTCCTCACTACCGCTGGCGATAAATGCTTGCCCGAGCCCACCAAAACAAGACCTAATGATGAAGCGGGTGCGTTTGTGGCCTCTATATCTAGAAACAAGCTTCGGATCACCCTCTATATTCCATAGATGGATTTCTTGGTTTAAAAGATTTACCAGCAAGAATCTGCTGTCTCTCGATAATGAGAATGAAGTTATCATTTGATCCTCTTCAATAAATCTCTCAACTTTTGCTTCCCTGTCAAGTAATAATATTGCTGTTTCCTTACACATACTTATAATCTGCTTTCCATCACCTGTTATTTCCAAATCAGAAATTTTTAGAGTTCGTTGCCCTTTCCAGCATTCCAGCTCTTTCCCATCCAGTTCCCACATGCAGATACTTTTATCATTCACACCAGAATATATCCATTCGCCATCCGGAGACCATCCACATGAAACCATGCCAAGACCCGTTTTTTCATAAACATGGAGGCATTCACCAGAAGAGACATCCCAGCGCCTTACAACTTCCTCTGCACCACATGTCAGAAGCTGATGGTCATCAGGACTCCATGAAAGAGAAGAGAGAGGTTTCTGGTGACCAGAGAGTTTATGTTTTAAAGATACTCCAGTTGCATCAACCTACAACGAGTGAAATATTAGAATGAGAATATCGACTGATCGCTAGGCCTTTGACTTAGCAAAAAGATAGTTGATCCAGTCATTAAGTAGTGATCTAAGCATTGACAAACACTAATACAACCCTTGTTTGCTTGAAATTTTGATTCCAGCCAAAAGAAACTCTTAATCACCAAAATCCTTTGCATAATTGTAGAAGATTTAGAAAAAGAAGAAGGCAGAGTCTCTGGTGTTTGAAAATACTAAATACTTGCCAAAAATGAGGAGAAAAAAACAGAGAATGGATTTAAATAAAGTAAAATGCATTACGGATGGGGGAAAAAAAAAGTGTTACATAGAAGACTACTGAAGTTAGGTGGAGGAGCTGTTCCCTTATGTTGCTTATATTTGGATACCAATAAGACCATAAGAGGGCTTAATAATTCAAAAAAATAAAATAAAAGTATTCCTTACTTTTGACATACTAAAAAAATGCAAGCAATTTAAGTTTTTGAATACAATGAAGGGTAGAAAAGCAATTCAACGGGATGGCAACCATTCCAACAGGAGAAGAAAACTATTTGGCTTACAAACTTTATTCAATAGTCCAAGACACTATTGATGAGTAGAGAAAGAGCACTCTTTCTTTTATGAGGAGAAAATAACTTACCTGTATACAACAAAAAAAGGACATACTAATTTCAAAGGATAAAATCTATAAGTCATAAGATTAACATGTGAGAAAGGGTGATCAAACAGAATTTAAAGAATGAGACTGGAACTTTTTAAGATCAAAGTGATTTTATTTCGATTAGCTTGACTATTAACACTACTTATGTTCAAGGGCTTTGCTACAGAGATTCCATATCAGGTAATAGCTTTTTTGACCTTTCTCCATTCTTCCAAGTTTGCGCGTGTATCCCACATTTGCCTTTCTTTATTGTTTACTTGATTCTTAACTCTTACCTCATTTCCCTTTTAGCAATTTTCACAGTAACTACCACACATTGCAATATCAGCATGAGACAAATGACAATTTTGGGGTTTGCACAAAACATTACTCTAAACCTCCAATGTCTAATTTCATTCCAACAGACACCATTGTGATCAACTTTACAATTACTGCCCAAACCATCACAGAAAGTACCTCGTTTATCATATTACAACATTTTCTATTTTGTTACACCCAAATGCTTCCACAACCCTAACCCTATAAGGGAAAACTGCTAGCTTTAATTATAAAGGGTCTTTCTTTGTTGCGTCTAGGGGTATTTATTGTTGCCATATGATTGATACTTTTTCTATTTGTTCTTTGTTCTTTGTTCTTTGCTTTTCAACTCCATAAACTTGCTAAAAAGGACAAAAAGGAATGAGAAAAAAGCAAAATCATATTTGATTAAAATGAACAAATGGCTAAAATAATCCACACATTCAAAATACATAATTCCTCCATTAAGAATAAAATTATACATTTTGTTATGCACAAAAGCAAATAAGCGAATGGAGTAGAATATAAGTTACAAACGAACCATAAGGTATTAAGAAAGATGCCAAAGATCGAACATTGGAAATAAACATCCAAGAAGATATGATATGTTGCTTGATTTAATTGAAAGTACATAAAAATTACTGAATCATTTATGCAATGGACTCTGAAAAACAGAGTTGAAATGTAAATCAATTCATTACTATAGTTAGGAATTTAAAAAAAAAAATTGTCAGACAAAACTATAGCTCTAGAGGTTTACTGTTATAGCTCCAAGTGAATAGCATTACCTCCCAAATGATTGCTGTCTGATCACTTGATAACGAAGCTAAGTATTTCCCATTATGTGAAAATTGCAAAAACCATACTTCATCAGTGTGAGCCTGTAGTATCTGTTGTAAGAGAAATAACAAAAAGGATTTAAAAAAAATAATTAACAATAATGAATCAAGAAAAGAAAAATGCAAGCCACAAGTACATAAAATTTCAGAGAAGAATAAAGAAACAGAAAATAAAATCACGAATAACCAAATGTTCCAGTCAAGGACTCAAACAAATTCAATTGCATGCATATTCAAACAAATAAACAAATAAACAAATAATCCAATCTTTTTCTTAGAGTTGGCAATTTGGGACACGATAGGAACACAACAAGAACAGAAGTAACATAATAAAGATGTAAGCTGGTTTGGGTGCTGTACGGTTGTGTTCATGTCGTGATCATGTCAACCCATCTACGACACGAAAATATTCACCTGTTATGCAGGCCGACCAGCCTAACTTATATACGACCTGTTTATACATGTTCAATTAATTGTATTAAAAGGTTTCCACATTACTCAAAATATATAACATGTTAAACTCATTAATACATAAAATACTATTATTATTTGTGTTTAAAAATGTTGATCACATCTAAATGGCTTAATCTTGTCATGTCCAAATGCATTAATCATGTTGTGTCTAAAAAGGTTGATCATATTAAAATGTGTTAACCATGTCACGTTACGTAACCAGTGCAATAAACGTGCATTTTCAAGGCAAAGACTTTACCATGATTAACTACTCGTGCAATGTTCATGTCGAGCCATTTACCTATTATACTCTTACCTTAACACAACATCATTATGATCTGCTAACACAAATTGCCAGCTCTCGTTTTTCCCTTTCTCCTCAGTGAGGTGATTTGCAAGTAAGTATGATTTGGCTTGAGATATATCCAGAAATGGAGGGAAGTGTCAAAGTATCAAGCACATATTTGACACAAACATGGTTCCGACACAATGAAACACGTGTCAGACGAGCAAGGGCATGAAGAAAATAAAAATGAAATCGAACATGGTCAAACATGTTTGGACACCCTCAGACACTAACGCAAACAAGACGAAGGTTTTTTCTTTGCATCTTCTTCTCTTAAATCTGAAATCAACAATAAGCAAAAACCCATATCCTTGAAGTTCATACAGAGAAAGAATAAAATAGAAGTCCTTTTAAGATTCAAGTTTTTAAATTCAAAAATGATTTTAAAAATTGAATTTAAAAACTGAAAAGCTATTTGCATGTTAATATTTGATTGAAAAGTATCAATTTCACATTTATAGTATATATTACATAAAAATATTTTTCTATTGCCATGTCCTGCCAGTTAGAAATTCCTGTGTCCTTCGTGTCTGTGTCATGTCGTGCCTGTGTTTCATATCCATGTTTGTGCTTCCTATATTGAGCATATAGATATACAAATTAAACTAGCCATAATAAGGCATATAGATACCTATAGCCCAATCCATTTGTGAGTCACCTACACCAAATTACCAATTGATACCTCCACATTTAACACATCCTATAGCACTTGATATGACCAACATTATAGGTAGTAAGGATTAATCCATCAACAACCATCGCATCATACCAACTAAATTTAGCATAAGACAAATTAAAAGATTCCTCAAATTACAAGATTCCCACTCATTTCACGGCACGAAGTTTTGTTCCACTTTTTGTCTGTGTCACTGCTCAAGGTAAGGGAGCAATTGATCTTAACTACCAACTCTTAAGCTACAATGTTTGATTAACACTATGGAGTTTGAGAAGCATATTTTTGCAAGTGTTTATGAACATCTTGAGATTTGTCTTAAGGATTCACTTTAAGATCAAACCTCGTTGTCTCATTCCATAAGATCATCCTTAAGTGCTCATGCTATACAATATATCCATATTTTCTATCATGCATAAATCGCTTTATATGAAAGCATAATCACTGGTCGAGTAATTGAATCCATGAATGAGGGACATATGGATCCTAAAGCTGAAGCTAAAGCACATGCTAAGATCTTGTCTCATGAGGTTGTGACAAAACTCCCAATAGTTTCTCAAGCACCAACCATCGCTCCAAACAGGATTGGTAATAATATATAGGTCTTAATATAGTTATGAAATTAAATAATCTTCAACAACAGAATAGAATAAATTTGCAGAATTAAAATTGCATAACTGCCATGCACTTTCCATTAGTCCAAAATGATATTTTACGGTTGGAAATACCATCACTTTCTTTTGAACTTCAAAAGAGGATAGATCTTCCCTTAAGAAATTTCAATGAATCATAAAATTCTTCTTATTAAATGTGATTTATGATTTACTTGGAGAACAGTTCCAACCATTGATTGTTCAAATCAACCATGTGGCAAATGACTACCTCCAAAACACTACATGTACATTTTAAGCATGACCATGTTATACATCAAAATTTTACAGAAGTTTCATCGTTTTGGCAAGCAAGGCAAAGCTCAGTTAAGGGAACTAGGTTTAATGAATTATGAAAGGTATCACGAGTAGTTTCACTTGCTTACCTAGTCTATTTTTCTTCGAACCAACCTATGGCTACCAATGAAAGAAGACACCGATTTGGACATTCACCAACTTAGAAAATGACCTTCCATTAGTATTCTCGTTAAGAAATCACATCAAATTCCACCTTTGCCAAACAATTTTCAAGCACCATAATTAGGAAACTCTCTTGAAAGATTCTTCCAATAGTGCATGAGATATTAAAGAGCTCACTATCTATTCAACTACAGACTTCAAAGCACTTCTTCTAGTCCAGTAGCTCTATAACTTCATCCATATTAGATCTTTTTCTTTCACATCAAATCTCTATAAAAGGGGGGGGGGGCGCTCTCAAAACACATAAACGATAAACCATCTTCTTCCATAACTTGAATGGGTCTTTCCATTGCCATGTTCAGATCCTAACAACCACTTCAGGAGGCTTTTGAGGCTAGATGTATATAGGATATAGGTAAACAAGCCTCAAGATTGCACCTAATAAAGAAATTGTCTATCCAAAATGTATTCAAACACTAATTTCAGTGGAAATGTAAATACTGCTATTTAAAACCTAACTTATAACCAAATACCTAATATTAGTTGTATCATGCCTGAATCAAGAAATTATAACTACCATGAGAATAAGGAACCTGCTTATAGATGACAACGAATATCCATACCGATAAAGCACAACTTATAATAGATTTCTAATTTCCAAACAACTAACACAAGGAAATGAAATAGAATGCATTATGTACAATTTCTTATGTAATACACGTGAAAATTTGCATCAACAAAAAAAGTAAAAAAAACTCATTAGAACTTTGCCATCTTAAAGTAAAGAATGAAAAATAAGAGAGATTTAATAGTTTAAAAAAAAATTTTCAATGAGTAGAATAGATTCTAACCTGCAATGCTCGAGAAGGAATTTGATCTCTCCCACACTGATGATCAGAATATAGTGACATTTCCTTATCCAAAGAGTTGTGAAACATGCAAGCATCTCGTTGCAAGACAAGGGCCTGTTCAACTAAATGCTCCAACCTTCCTTCAGGAATCATAACCGTTGGAGGAAGCAGCTTCTGTAATTCTTCCAATAACTTATTCCGAGACCTAGCTCTCAATGTATCTTGTTTTGGAGACCTAACGGAAAAAGAGTGGGAGGGTGACACAATGGACGAACAAAGCTCACGAACTCTGCTATTATTGATACAAAGAGGTGCAATCTCAGTCCTCAATGTGTTCAAAGCATCCATTACTTTTTCTTCATCCAAAAGTTCAAAAAACTTTTGTTCCAATATCAGAAAAGTGGCTGATTTTATGGTCTTTTCATCTGTTAGACCAATATTATGCAATGTTACTACACTTTCATCCCAATTTCCCTCAAGAATTTGCCGCATAAATACATTGACCACAGAAGAATGTAATGGTATTCCTGACTCTTCCTCTAGATGAGCCCCACTCTTTATATAACCAAGAGAGTATAATGCTTTTTCTATTATTCGGATAAATTCCACCTTTTTCATAACTCCTTTTGAGCCAACAACTTCTTCGCCCCCTTCATTCTGCAGGGGCCGAGCCATCAGGTCTCTTGAAGATGCAGCTACAGGCTCTTTAATAGTTGAACCGTTTGAAAGACGTCTAAAATCTTCAGAGGATAGTTTCATTCGCTTTGAGGCTGGTTCATCATCCCCTACACCTCCCATGAAATGTGCACCTCAGCCCATATATTATTGGAGTGGTAAAAAATGGCAATAGGAATAAAGTAATGCCTTTGATGGATTGTGAGGAAGAAGCTCCTGCATGCAATAGTCAAGAAAGGGTTGTAGATTGACCATAAGAAAGAGAGAAAGAATCACAGAGAAAAATCTAACCATTATCAATGTGACATTACCCAAAAAATATGATACAAATAAATTAAAAAAATCACAATCATGAGAAGGCTAATTTTCTGAAAGTAATCAATTCAGCTCTCCCCCATAAAATGTACATATACAAACGTTTTATACTTTTCCAATCTAGATATCATTTCATTTTCATTCACAGGTTCATACAACCCTGACTCTCTTAATAATTAAAATACCACCACTATAATAGAATGGTCACCAGTCAGTCAATCAAAGAGTAAATATTAATATTTCTACTGCAAAGAGGAAGATTTAGATTAAAATATGAAGGGAAAGCCAGTGAGGCACAAAGATAAAAAATAAAACGAAGAGAAAAGATCCCAGGTCAGATCCTTAATGGCATCCATAGAAAACTTCAGTTTGATCCTAATAAATTCAAAAGAACCTTCATCTGTCAAGAACAATGATCATATGAGCTTAGAGTGAACTCAGCTAATAATAATTTCTTCAAAATAAGCTTCATCTGTAGAGAAAAGTGATCATAGGTGCTTAAGTTTCTAGCTAGAAAAGAAAGTCTATTTTGACTAAGAAATCAGTCAGTTACCTAAAATCACAGTTTCCATTTTCCAGCTAATCTGTTTAACATAATGGTCAACATCTCCCAATTAACAACATTTTCAAAATACCGCCGACAACTGACTCAGCCCATAGGATGTACATTTGCAGCTGGCCGATCATTTGTGGTTTACCTCATAAGTTTTAACACAATGATAACTTTCCCGGCTTGGGGGAAGAACCATTTAAAGCAACAGTCTCTAGTTGTCTATCCAGAATAATAAACAAATATTTTGTCACTGTACAGTAATGTATATCATATAGCTCATAAAACGAACCACGTAAAAGTCTACCAATTAGTCAACATTAGGAGTCCAAGGTGAATTGGAGGATCCCTAACTCAAAATTTCAGCCCAAAAATAAAATTCAGGGGAACCTGCACTTGTAAAGGCGAATTACAAAGATCACTGAACTTCCCTTACCTTTTAAGGATTAAAACAATTAGTTAATATAACCGAATATCCTATAAGTAAGAAAGATAAGTAATACACCATTCTTGCTACAAATAAGAATTTAACCTCAATAATTAGTATCTGATACGGGAAAAAAGGGAAGATTTCGTCAATTTGATATAACTGAAGATCCTATAAATTAAAAAAATAAATAAATAAATACAAGAATATGACCTCAATGGTTCTGTATCCGAAAGGGCATACAGAATCAAGATATCATTCAGAGATTATTCTTAACCATACTATAATAATGAAGAATGCTTTTTGAGGATTGCGGGGACAATGCTTCCGAATTGGTCATATTGAAACAATGAATTAAAAACATTTAAAGCAATACTACAGCTATTACACATGATGTGCTAAGACAATCTGACATCCAAATTTGTTGTTCTTGAACAATTTCTTTGTGACAAAAGTTAACACTACAGTCAGCTATAAACAAAAAGCAGTTGGAAGTATAATATTCGCTACTTTAATACACTGAGCTGTGCAAGGGCCAATTGTTAGCAAACTGTGGCAAAGCTGGGAAGCATTACTTGAGTATAAATTATGATTACATCCATCTTCAAAGGCATTTATTTCTCATAAATTTGTATCAACCTATGCAATTTAAATATAGTGGTCGACACATCTCTAAGTACAACTACTTTATCCAAAATTAGCATGAAAAAAAGGAACAAGACCAGCATAAAGGACTCACAAAGTATAAGGTTTGTTTTGCCAGAACTGGTACCAAAATTGAACAGTCACAATTCTTAATATCAATGTCCAAGCCCCAGAGGGTTGCAGATTCGAAAAATTAAATTATCAACTTACAGACTGAGAAAGTCAAATGCTTGGTCGATTATAATTTGATTTAAGGAACTATAAATTGAAACCCACAATTATAAATTGATTTAAGGAATCAGATTGCCACAATATCCATATATGATGAAGTTCAAGCTAGACAAATTACATTAAAAAAAATGATGATCATTTGAAAAGGATAAAAAAGAAAGGTCCTTTTTTCCCCAACAGTAACTTGTAAAATGACCAAAGAAAATGATTTCAGATCCAAAATTGAATAAAAACAAGTTCATAGCAGAAATTGTGCAAAACCCACATCAGAAATAAGACCAATACTGTAGAGTTTCTACAATACCAAGCAGCTAAAACAGAACAACAAAATATACTTTAAAAAAAAGCTACTAGCAAATTAGCTGTAAGGCAAAATTACCCAAAACCAGCACAAAATTAGATTGCAAGGAATCAGGGTAAAATCAGGCAATAAAAAGGGAAAAATCTGAAATAACCAAAAAAGGATTATGAACAAACAAGCCGATTCAGATCAGAAAAATCCAAGTCAGAACCCATTAATTCAATAAAGGTGAAGAACTGGAAGAAGACCATGATTAAGAAAACGATTATCCTGTTTCTTATATGTCGGCGAACACTTGATTTAAGCAAGAAACAGAGGAAATGAATAGAAAGAAGAAAAAAAGGTATAAAGATTAAAATCAGATGAAAAGATCTAAAGGGATATCCGTACCCAAGGGAAGGAAAGGGAAAGTGTTTGGTACCTTCGAAAAGGGGTGGAAAACAACTTGAGTTTTAAGGATTTTTTTTTTTTTAGCTCTTTGCGTGGAGGAAAGAAAACTCCCTCGGGGGGTTATAATGTAAGTGCGAGAGACTGATGGCTGTTTGCTTGTGTGTGAATTGAGCTATTAGCTTTCAGCAACAAGGCTTTTTGGACAGCTTTATCTTCTCAAATCTAAAGAGTTGAGGCCAATTCAGGCTGAACTTGATGGAAGCCTTGATGATGAGATTGGGCTCATAGCAAAACCTATGGGCTCGTATATATATGTGAGTATAATGATGATGATTATGGTAAATCTTTTTATAATGTTTTTAGATTTTGGAAGGTAGAGTTAAGTTCAATGAGAAACTACTCTTGTATCTTGGTGTTGTTTTTGTTTTATTATTACTAATAATATATTAAATATAATTACGATACAAAACTATTAAAACTTTAAAATTTAAATTAAATTATTATAATAAATTATAATAATTTACACAAATTAAAGTAAGACTTATTTTAATTACCTAAAAGAAGTTAAACCGTCATATTTGAATTTTTAAGGGACAAGAACTTAAGTGAAATTAATCCAAAAGTTAGGAACACTTTTACTCTAGATATTTAAACCTTGGTTCAATTATCTCGTAATATTCTAAGTAGACCTAGTGCATCATTTCATCTTCACTAGAAAGAAAGTATAGCTCCGCTTGGGATTCCAACGCTATCTCCCCACTGATCCAAAGAGGTTGTTTCTCTACTCTTCCCTGAGGTTTTGGCTTGGGGAACAATTGTCTTAGAAAGGTTTTTGAAACCTAAACTGCTAGTATAGTTCCTAGCAAAGTGAGGTATCAACATTTCTAGAGGTTTTTCGAGTTGCCTGTGTTGATCACCATTAAGGAAAGCTTTGGTTTATAACAATCAAACTTAGTGCACAAGAAACAAAGCGGAGACTAAAACTAATTCGATAGGATGGCACTATATGGATTGAGGTATGATTTTTCATATCTCGAACTATACCTGTATTGGTAGATCGATCATGGGCTAGTAAAATAATCCGTTGACAATGTTCGACAAATTTCGTTGCGCCATCATTATGCTTTTTGGTTTTATATTTATATTTTTTATTTTTATTGTAAACTGATTAGCACGATCAAATAGCAGATATATGGTGTTCGAGAAGTGTTCTTGCACCTTGATCTTCTTTGGTCTTTATCTTGGACAAGTATAGGTGATCAAATTTTGCACATGGTACAATTACATGATATAAAAAAATAATTAAAATATAACACGACATAAGATAATATATAAATATAATACAAATATGCATATTGACAAGTATAACCCTTCCTTAAGTTTGTTTTTGTATTCCTATAGCATACTATAAAAAATTATTGTTATTTTCTCGTTAATATTAATTTAGATTTGTTCATATTGTGCTAATCATATTTTCTGAAAATAAGTGAATTGGTTTAGATAAAGACACTTCAATATCTTGAAAAAGATCTAGATAAGTTTTT
>JAQSVH010000014.1:847953-868961 GCA_029448705.1 Adansonia digitata
TCGATTTGAATCTTAGTGTTTAGTTTTAGTTTTTTATTGGATTTATTTTATAATAATTAAGTATATTTAGTTTGATTCGGTTTTTAATTTATAAATTAGAAAAAAACATAATTTTTCAAATCGAATTGAATTATATTTTTAATTATTTTTTTACTTTTTTATAGTATAAAAATAAATATTATATTTTAAATTAATGAAAATATATAGTAAAAAAAGATTCTTTATTTTAAAAAATTCATAAACTGAACTGGTAAAATTTAATTAATTTAAGTCAATTTAATTATTGATGCTATTCGATTCTATTTTCATTTAATTTTTTAAAAAATCAAAATTTTCACAAATAACCATATGTTTTTTCAATATTAAAAACTAAACCAAACTATTACCACCTAATAACCCAAACACATTCAACCGCTCAATTACCATTTCTGGTAAGATGTGGCTTGAATTTTATATGTATATATTTATATACCAAATCCAATATTTTTTTGTATGAAGAATGGTGTCCACATAAATACGTGTGTGATTAGGAGTAAAGGGGGCATATTCCGGACAATAAGCTCATGTGGGAGACTTCCTTTTACCCGTTTGGTAAGAAGAAGACGTGGGATATCCTGTGTCTTTGGAAAGCCTGGCTTCAAGATAAACGAAAGTAAATAAAAAGTGGAAGCCATTTTAGCTCCAAGAAAAAGCTCAAAATACCATTTTAATTTTGCTGGTATCAATCATCTTTTAGTCTTTCACCATTAGACAGTTTTTTTTTTCTTTTAACCATGGCTGGTGTTCTTCTTCTTTGGGTTATATGTCCCAAAGAGAATGCGGCGACAGCTTTACTTAGTTTGATACCGAGGACGTCGAGTGGTGGGAAGCCAAAGAGGTCGTCTAGGTTGTTGTTTCCTGGTCTGAAGTTCTCGACTGCCGGGGTCTCGGCTTTTTCCAGTGCGGTTGCTAACCCAGCACCAGCAAGATCTTCAGAAGAGAAAGTTTATGATGTGGTGTTGAAGCAGGCTGCTTTGGTTAAAGAACAGCGGCAAAATAAAGCTTTGGATTTGAAAAAAACTACTGAAACTGATGGATTGACTGATTGGGATCTCTTGAATGAAGCCTATGATAGGTGTGGTGAAGTTTGTGCTGAATATGCTAAGACCTTCTACTTGGGTACCTTGCCTCTAATTCACCCTCGTCTTTTATTGTTAGTCAATTTATTTTTTAAAAGTGCCTAGATCTTGAATTTGGTAATTAAGAATATGATTACAATATTATTTTTTATATTTTTTTTATAAGTTTGCCCATGGGTCAATTTGACCCTTGTTTTATTTAATTAGTGATTCCCTGTTTTTTTTTTTTTTTAAATACATTTTAGTTTTAGTACTTTGGATTAGGCTGTTTGGTTGCCGAGAAAAGGGAGAGAAACCCAAATGAGATTTCATATTTTACAATTCTGTTCCTACTTAGAAAATTCAACATAATCCATCTCTTTTTATTGAAGGTTCCTCTCCAGTTGAACAAATAATGGTTCGTGTTTAGGCAGTATTAGTACTTTGTTCGATCAAAGTATTAAAGATTTTTAAAAATTGCAACTCTTTGGGATAATAGGAACATGGAAATGAACTCAGATTTAGTTGGTTTAGTCTTGATTTATGTATAAGATTCGAATCTTAGTATTAGCTACCATGAGCTGCGGTTTCCTTTGTAGAAGCAAGAACTTGGAAATTTCATATTTACAGCTGTCTTTTGTTCTTTCCAGGAACATTACTTATGACACCAGAGCGTCGGAGAGCTGTGTGGGCAATTTACGGTATGTTTGGTGGTTGCATTCAATGTGATTCTGACTCTCTCATGTTTTGTGGTCCAATCATTATTGAACCTTCCCTGCTTGTAATGCAAAATGAGGCATTACAACCCTCGAATTTTTGTTTTTTTTAGATGCAACTGTTATGTCAACAGTAAATATCATCAAAACATTTGATAATTCTGTTCTCTGTAATAAATCTAGATGTTGGAAGAAACACTTTTGCGTCATTTGTTATTGAAATGATCTGCATCTACGGTACTCGGGTTTAGTTGTAAGTGTCGGACATGAGTAAGTGTTTGACAAAGGTTTTTTCAATTTTTTTAAGTTTCCTTCACGTATTTGGAGGGTCATGTCCTATACTCATTTCCGGAATAGTGTCAGACCAGGGTACTTAAAGACAATGAAGAGTCAAAGCATCGTAGATCTCCATTGCTTCTATGTCTTTCAAGGTTAACAGCAAAACTGCACACATGGAATGCAATGTGTGATGCTTTTTAAGTATGTGATGCTTAAGTAGTAAAAACAGTTGCAATAGAACCCGGAATTTAATCCGGTCAAAACTTGTAGCTACTTTTAGGAGGTAACATCTTGCAAATTTGGGTTCGAATTTTAGTATCTGCGACCCATTTCCCTATTCCTCGGTTGCATCGACTTGCTTGCTGGATATTTGACAGCTGAATATTAATATAGCCCTCTGCTATGCAGTGTGGTGTAGAAGAACTGATGAGCTTGTGGATGGACCTAATGCTTCACACATTACGCCCAGAGCTCTCGATAGATGGGAGAAACGATTAGACGACCTTTTTGAAGGTCGTCCGTATGATATGCTCGATGCTGCTTTATCCGATACTGTGGCGAAGTACCCTGTAGATATACAGGTTTGATGCATTTAACTGCTAAAGGACTTTGGGATATTTTTGCCTAATCTTTGTGCTGGGAACTAAATCAACCATGGATTTTTCTTTTTTTTTTTTTGCAGCCCTTCAAGGACATGATTGACGGAATGAGATTAGATTTAAGGAAGTCGAGATACATGAACTTTGATGAGCTCTACCTTTACTGCTACTATGTTGCCGGGACAGTCGGACTAATGAGTGTTCCGGTGATGGGAATCGCACCCGAATCGAAGGCATCGATAGAGAGCGTCTATAATGCGGCATTAGCCCTCGGAATTGCTAATCAGCTTACTAATATACTCAGAGATGTTGGTGAAGAGTAAGTACAATGGTACCAATTTTTTATTTCAAACTTGATGAACTCTTTGGTGTTTTCGCATAGGCTCACTTCACTCTGGTTTGGATTTCCCTAGTGCAAGGAGAGGAAGAATATATCTACCGCAAGACGAACTGGCACGTGCCGGATTATCAGACGATGACATATTCCGGGGCCAAGTGACAGAGAAGTGGAGAAACTTCATGAAAGATCAAATTAAACGAGCGAGGATGTTCTTTGATGAGGCCGAGAAAGGTATTGCAGAGCTGAATGCCGCAAGCAGATGGCCTGTGTGGGCATCACTGTTGCTATATCGACAAATCTTAGACGCCATCGAAGAAAACGACTATAACAATTTCACCAGAAGAGCTTATGTAGGGAAAGCAAAGAAACTTGCATCACTTCCAGTTGCATACGGAAGAGCACTTATGGGCAGCACTTCCAAGTTGTTCTGAAAGTTGAAAAACTTGCTATAAATTCTTTTCACTTTTCTTCATGAAATTTGTTTTTGATTTGTTGCAATCTTGCAATGCAACAAGTCATTTGTTTTTTGCTGAATTTCGTTGCTAAAAGTAAAGATGGTATAGGCTTAGTTTAAAATCTGTAATATGTTTGTCAAGTTCAGTAAAAAAGTACAAAATGGAACGCTTCTGCAACCAGTAAATGCTATAGTATACAATTCAGCAATATTTGCTTCAGCTCAAAGTCAGAAAAATAACTTGAGTTATTCAAGCTCGGCTTGATTAAGTTTGATTATGATTGATTTATACAAAGAACTCAAAACTCGATTTAAACTTTGAGCTCGAGTTTGAATGTGACATAAAGCTAAAAATTCAGGGTCTAATTGTTACTCGAATAGTTTAGCATAATTTAGTTCAACAGTGAATAAGTCCAATTCATGTATTTATCAAGTTAAACTCAGGTAATCTACAATAGCTTTGCATGTTTTATCTTCAAGATTTTCAAAACGTGATTAAAAATTTAAATTTTAATATTTATAATTTTTTTAAAAAAATTTTCTGCGAAATAAAAATGAGACTGAAAAGCCCAATTTTTGTATTCCTTGGTCATTGGGCCAAAACTTATAGTCTCCTTTCTTTTTCTTCAAAATTTGTTAGAATGTAAAAACAAATAATAATAATAAATTTTAATAATTTTTACAAAAATAAAAGATAATTAAGATGTGATAATAATTTTATAATAATAATTTTATAAAAGTTCATGTTTTATTATGAATTTATATATGTGTATATATATATATTGCACTTTTGACTTAGTTTTGTGTTACTTGGTCCAGTGAGGTGAGATTCTCTTCCATTATTTTTTCATCTTTGACTATCTAATACAACTTTAATCACAGAATATAAATTTGACTTTGACAATTTATAAGTAGGTCTTATAAGTATGAATAGTATTGATAAATGTATTGAAAAAAATAGATAAAAATGTAATGGATAAAAGTCCAACTCGATCCAGTGACATCAATCTAATTAGAAAATGATTAAAAAAAACCCGAAAGAAAGCTATTTAAAAAATATTAAAATTAAATATTTGCATGTATATAAAAAACTCACTCAAAAATATTTACTTCTTTTTTTCTGCATTTTTAAAATAAATTTTTTTACTTTCATTTTCTCTTCTACTTACATAGTGGGTTTTTTATAATCTAGTTATTATTGAAATGTCTAAATTGGATAATGAGTCAAGTGACATCAATTTAATAAACGAAATTATCAAAAAATAAAAATAAAATAATAACAATAAAATATAAGGCAATATATATATTTTTATTTATTTATAAAATAAATATTTTATTTTACATATATTTAAAGAATTATCCACTCATTTCAATTTTTTAAAATCTATTTATACATTTTTATTTTTGGGCGGGCTCTCTACCCAGGCTTGCAAGTTTAGTTCTGTCATACTTGCTTCGGCTATTCTTCTTAAATACCGGCATCCATAAGCTGGGCGGGTGCCAGCCTTAATTCTTTTTAAAAATTAAAATTATTTTTATATTAGTATTTATATATTTTAAAATTAATTTAAATAAAAATATTTTTAGTTATTTAATAGAAATTTGGCCTAATTTAAATTAAAAAAAGTTATGTCCAGGGTCTAAGTCGAGCCTATCAGGTGGCGTTAATAGTCTACCTTATGAACATGCCTATTTTAAGCTTAAGCTCATCATTCTGGATTCAAATTTTTTGGTTTAGTTTTTGAATTTGGTTTCGTTTAGATCATTTCGATATTGAAGTTTAAAATTTTGGATTTGAGATTTTTTTTCGGTTTCTTTAGTGTTCAAGATTTTTTATGATTACTCATGTTTGAAAAAGTAAGATGATATTTTAAATTAGGTAAAATTCATTTTCACCTATACGCTTTGGACCCTGTGCTTTTTTTTTTTGACACTTATGTGTTTGATCGTTAGATAAAAAGAGCCACCGCTATTAGAAAATTTTGACATAATATAAGGACAGAATGGGTTATATATCCCACAAGGGTAAAAAAAAAAAGGACTTTTTTACCTTAAAAATATAATAGTGTAATCTCGTGACAAATAAAATAAAACCCTAGAAAGTATAAATATTAACATGAAAGTTTTTTTTTTTTGCCATTTGAGTGTACCTTATGACAAACAGAATGAAATATTAAGAAGTATAAGTGTCAACATAAATTTTTTTATCACTCGATCAAAGCATGAAAATGAATCTTTTCCCTTTTGAATTCTATGCATGCTATATGTAAACTATTTGTACATAAACCACTATTCAAATTCGTATATTAATTATTCTTTCTTTTTAAAAAAATAATTAATATTTTCTATTCAATTTAGCAAAATTGTCATATATATTTATATACTAAAGCATGCATTAAATGTGATTTGACCAGTTCATTAAATAAAAATTTTAAAATTTATTATTTATAAAAATTATTTAAAATTAAAAAATATAAATATTAATTTAATATGCAAAATGGATAATAAAAATTATATCATTTATAAACGAAATTTATAAATTAAATTTTAATTAATACACATGAGGAAAAAAAAATGAAATTGAAAGGCATTAAACATTAAATATTAATTATGGAGCACATAAATTATCAAACTATTGCAAGGCAGATGAACTTTCTATTGGATGATAAGATCAATAATCTATAGAACATAAAAATTAAAAAAAATTAAGTTTAAAAGTAAGTTTTTATTTTTTTATTTTTCATTTCATTTCTTTTTTTTTACCAAAAATGAAACAAAAAAGTAAAAAGTAAAACCATTTAATAATAATGTAAAAGCAAATTATTTTTTTATTCTTTATTGAGATTTATTTTTGACAGATTGTGTTATTTATCATATTTTCTTTTTTTAAATGTGGTGTTATCAAAATTCATTGTATGATCATTTTTAAAAAATTTTTTCATTATGTTCTAATTAACCTTTAGAAAAAAATTAAATGATTTGAAGGGGACATATATATGTTAGCTAAATAATATTATAAAAGTCATTTTTCATTTATGTATGTGTAGATTATTGTTGGCTTATTGCATTGGTTGGTACAAAAAAATTAGTCCATAGTGTGCTAATGCCTAGCATAAGAAGGGTTTAAGTTTATAATTATTATTGTTAGTATTAATTTGGCAGTAGTGAATTTGACATATATAATATCTAATATAAAATAAAATTTTTATTGCCAAATATTTTAAATACAATGAAATAAAAATTCATGACTTTATTTTATGAAATAAGAGATTGAGGATTATTTTTATTTTTTAAAATAAAGTTTGAGGGTTTATTTGGGTATACCCAAAATTCAAATTAATAGTTAGTGTTTTATAGTTATTAACAAGCAATAATGTAAAAAATTTCAAATTTGACTTTTGATTAAAGAAGTAAACAAAAAAAAAATTGATAGTTAAAATTTGTATTTTGTGAACAATTATTTGATTACGTATTAATTATTTTAATTTTTAGAATTAAGTTTGAATTATTATGAATTTTGGCTCGAATCAATCTTGGATTCATCTTTGGTCTGAATAGTTTCCGGTTTAGGCTATTTAAGTTTTCAATCATTCTAGTTTTGATTTTTTTTGTCAAATTCCAAACATTTTCAAATTTGAGTTTTTTTTAATTTAAGTTTGGTTAATTTAACGTGTTTTTTGATTGTTTTTCGATTCGATTTTATTTTACTACCTCTAATAGATACTATGAATAGTCTAAACAATTTTAAGTTGGATAACCTTGTCCTTCAACATAAGTTTCCTATGTTTAAAAATACCTAGACTTCATTTTGGTGATAGTTTTTCTACTTACATTTTAGTGGGAAAAAATGTGCTATTTAGATAACAAGCCAAATAGTAAAAAAAGAAAAAAAGTATCATGCTGCTTTATCAAGGTAAAAAGTATCATATTCTTCATCTCAGTCAATTACTGCTTAACTCTATCATGTGCCATAACATGATCATCATGAATACTTTGTTTTGTTGTTAAAATTCAAGTAATAATCTTCCAGCCTAAAACATTGAATATGGATCTTTTAGACTTCTAGCCTAATTTGAATCGAAATAATCATGCAAAGAACATGATATATGTTGAAAGAGTGATGATAATAATTGTATATGTTTTTTATGTCAAGATGGATGCAATTTGGGATCAAAGAAGGTTTTATGTCACCAAAATACTAGCTCAAATGCTACACATGTTACGGACAGATTCTAAGAGATTACGGGTTTGAGATAACTTAAACCCGTAATATTTATATAAAGATTAAGAGATTAATGGTAGTTTCATAACTAAAAAAAAGACTATAAATATTGAGATTTGAACTTTAAACTTTCCTAATACTTTCTCTTAAAGAGTTATTGCTTATTTTGATTCAACTAAATTTGGGTTCAACTAATTCTATATTTCTCCAAGCAATGTCTTACCTACTTTGAAGTTTCCTCACACTTTGAAATAAGAGGATGAGAGGGAATAAGATAATAAAACTTCAGCATTTGGTTTGTTCAATAGGGAACACCCTTTGAAAGAAATGAGATAGGTCCAAAATTGTTTTTCAAAGGCACATAACATTCTTTAGCAATAATGAGTCATAGAAAGAAACCTTCACAAACTTGCCTACCTAATAAATGCTTATGATGATGTATTAAAATTTTCTAAGTGTTTCCATAAAATTTTTCCATGGAGAGAGAGTTGAATCGATTTTTTTTTTTTTTCATTTTAAAGTCTGGTTGTTAATTATTTTCTACCTCCTTTATTTTTTCATTGATGAAAAATGATTTCATGTGTCACATAGTAAGAGCCCTCATTCTCTATGAAGACGTTTTTTTTAAAAGATACATTGTAAAGGTAACTCAAATTTTCAAAACACACTAGTATTTCATAACGACACCGTTAACAATCTTTATATCAATAAAAATAAATTAAATGACGTTGAAAAATGCTAATAATAAAAAAAGCAAAACAAAAAAAATGGAGAGTAGATATATATATATATATATATTATATGTGGAAGAAACAGTTGCAGAGAGCAAGGCTATGGGATTTGATATAAATTCTTTTTAAGAGAATTTAATACCATAATCTTATTTTAAGTTTTTTTTTCCCACATATTTTTGATGTTTTACAATTAAAACAAATGAAAAGAGCTTAAAGGGCCAAAATTTCACCGTAAAAAATTTCAATGAAATTGCTTAATTGGCACAATTAAGATATGAAAAGAAAATGTAACTTGAGGCTTAGAGTTGGCAATTTGGTGTATGGTGTTTTAAAAATTTTATTTAAAGTATTATCCAATAAAATAAGTATTATTATTTGATACATTAACATTAAAATTTTTTTACTCCACAAGCTGTTTTCTCCTTTAATTTTACTTATATTTAAAAGGTATATATCATCATCTAAGCATTGCTTATGCAGTTTAGAAGCTCTATCGAATATGTATATGATAATTTTTCATTAAAGAAAATATGATCTTAGCCAATTATAAATATGTGAAGTGTGAAATTTATAAGCATTATTGAGCTAAATACACATGATGGAGGTTTTAAACTCCATATATTCATATAAATTTAAGAAAAAATTATTTTCTTTTTGTTTTGTAAATAAAGAAATTATAAAGTTAATATATTTAGTAAAATGAACATGTGTTTTGCCATTTAAAATTTTAAAATTCATTTAATTTGGTATCCAAATTATAGTGAAATTACTGATTTGATATATAAATTTGCAAATTTACAATTAAATATTAATAACTGGAATAAAGTCATTTAGTCACGTTTTGTAAATTAAAATTAGTTAAGTACCCTCAAAGTTTTTTTTTAATTTGGATTTATTAAGTTAGTTTTATTATTTTTTATTAAAATAGATAATTACTCAGTGTTTTTGTATTTTTGTGGGTGCAAAACATAAATGAGCTTCGAGGTTCCAAAAGGCACCCAAAAAGGAATAGTAACGTGCAACTAGCAGGACTGGGTTTGCGTTGCCACCGGCCACCCGAGCACCTCTACAAAACCATAAAGGCTGGCATCGGAGGACGCAATGCCAGCCCGATGCCAAGCTTCCACAGGAGGATTTTTCCTTCTATGTTTCATTAATAGGAGTTTTTGGAACTTAAATTAAGATTTTTTGAGCTTCCTAAATCTACTCGTTTTAAAAGGAGAGCAACCACCAAAAGTTTGCAAAAAGAGAAGAGAGATAATGAACTTTTAAATTAGGACCTAATTAAATATCACAAGATTAGTTTGATGCTATTTTCGAGATGGTCATTGTGGAGATGCCTATTCTCCTTAACACGTAAATGAAATACCAAATTTAGTTTTGAATTTAGATGATAACTTATTTTGTTTTAAGGTATCTTAGTCAAGCTTATGATTACTTAAAAAAAAAAATTCATTTAGGTAATCTAATCACATTTAAAAAAAAGGATCAGTTCCAACTAGTCATTTGCATCAAGCGACCAAATTCGTATTTGATATGACAATATTTTTAATTAGGTATTGCATTTGTTAAATAAATTTGTTTGGTTTCGTTATATATTGAAATAAATAATAATTTAAATAGTGATTTTTTAAAAATTAAAAGATGCTACGAAAAGATGAATAATTTTTTATTGATAGTAATTTTTTTAAAATTAAAAAATTTAAATACCTGTAATTTTATTTTAGTTTTTAGTAATTTCTTTGATTACGTTGGTGTCATTTCATCGTAACACAAAATTCAAACTAGTTCCCAACAAAGTTGTAATCCTTGAGTATAATATGTTCATAGATTTAGTTACTTACGCGTGTTTGGTTTGGAAATTTTTTTAATGTAGAGGATATCATTTTTTAAAAATCAAACTAAAATCGAACTATCTATAATCAAACCAAATTCTATTAATTTGGACTGTTTTTGTTTATCGGTTTTTTAAATAAAAAAATATATTTCTCCATAGTATTTTTAAAAATTTTTCACTAATTTAGAAATAAAATACATTTTTATATTATAAAAAACAAAAATTAATTAAAAATAAAATTTAATTTAAATAATTATATTTTTTAACTTGTGAATCAAAATTGAACAAAATATATTTAATTATTATCCAAACTAAAAATCAAGCCAAATTAATAAAACCAAATCGAAAGCTAACCTAACACTAAGTTTTGAATAGATTTTTAAACTTTTTCAGGTTTTATTATTTGGGGGGTGGGGGGGGGGAGGGGTTGAAATGTAAATGTGTAATAGTGTGGACAGGTCCCTTAGAAGCTAAAAAGTCCATGGCCTCTTTAGACAAAAATATCATAATTCGTTGCTGAAATTCTTACGTATTAAAGGTAGGTTTAGGCCAACCCTATTTATTTTTTATTTGACCATAATTTTGCTAATAAATTCTCTGCATTAATTACTGATCAGATGAACTAAAGGATGATGACCAAGAACTGTGAGAGAGTCGCCGGCGATGGCCGAGTTAGGCAGTACAACAAATCGGAACTTCCACGTTGGAGATGGACTCCCCAGCTTCACCAACACTTTGTTCAAGCTGTTGATCGCCTTGGTGGAAAATATAGTTAAGTTTTTTGAATATTAATGTTGTTGTTTCGCCTTCCCCTTTAACCAGCTAACAAAATTCTTACAAGCAAGAAGAATTTAGTTTGCTGAAAGAAGCTACTAGTACAGTTCCTATGGGCTTTGGCTTTTAATCAGGAAAATGTTAAAAGTGGTATTAAAATCTTGTATTACTTGTGTTCTTTTATTTAAGTTAGACCTCTTCATCTATTTCAATCGGTTTTAAATTAAATATTTAATATAATATCAGAATTTAAATTTATCATGTGATAGGTTTTTCTATCTCTTTCATTACATACGAATATTTGTTAAAAGTGATATTATCGTACGTAGATTAAATCTTAGATTGAGTGTGATTTATATTCAAGCAATATCTTTTCACCTATTGTCACTTTAGTCTGCGTGATCGGGTTAAGTTCTTAACTTCAAATTCCACAAACATCTTTGAACCGAGCCAACAAAAGAAGTTTTCCATTTTTAGAAAAAGAAAATGAAACTGGTGTGATTCTGCACGAGATTTTTATGCCTAAGTGAATTTACAGTTTGATCCCTGACTACTCGAACGCCTTTACAATAACCAGTAGCAGAAGAAATTCAGAAATACTCTTAAACTGTTATATGTGTGTGTGTGTCTATATATATATATATATATATATTAACTGTTGGGTTTTAATTTGCAGAAGCAACACCAAAGCGAATATTGCAGATGATGAGTGTCAAGGGGCTCAACATTTCTCATATCAAGAGCCATCTTCAGGTATATCTTTTTTTTAAAACAAATATTACTTACATACAATTTTAATGATAATAATAACAATAATAATTAAAATTTTTCATTATGATGAACCCAAAAACCCAAAGATCTACAGCAAATTTGCTCCTATAATCTCCTTAAATTACTCTTTTTATCCATAGATAGCCCCTTTATTCTCACAATTTTTGTTTGATTTTTGATTTTTGGAAAGCTGCTAAAGATCTTCACAGCTTACAAAATTAGTGGCAAATTAAATTAAACCCTCATTTTAATCCTTGCAAGGAAAATAGAGCAAAGAAGAAGGACTACTTATAGCTGATAGACTTGGCAATTTGTTTATTATGTTCTAATATTTTATTGAGTCGTAATTATATTTAAGATACTTTATAATTTATATAATTTTAATACGTTAATAATTTATTTTATAAAGATTATGAGATATATATTCATATCGTATTATGTATTAATCTTTTATCCATATTATATTTATGTATCATGTTTAAAATTACCAAATAACAATAGCAAGTTTCAAGCTTTATTATTATTATTATTATTATCTATAATTAATTTGAAGTTTAACTAAGATTATCATAACATCCAAATCCATGAATATAAATATAAAATATAAATGCATACTAAATGAATTATTGGAACTAAGAACCAGCAATCACTTTATCATTATAGCACATAATTATTGATAAAAAAAGACAAAAAAAATTCGTCCTTTTTATTCATCTTTCTCAAATACTTACATATTTAAGAAATAAACTGTCGAATTGATTTTCTTGTTGTTTTCAATTTGTTATCTTTCAATTGAAACATTTAAAACGAAATTTATTTGTTTATTTATTATCTATTATGCATGAATCTACCTTATTATTGGTACATTCGTAGCTAGATACATGTTTACGTTATTTTTTTATATTTTTTATTTTTCATTATCTCAACTTTGACGTTAATGTTTTACATATCTATATCGTACATGTCGTGTATGGACAAATAACTAGATGTGATATTATGCATGGTATATCCGGAGGTTATTTTTACTTTAATTTGATGATTCATGTTTGATAGATTATAAATGTATAAATTTATGTACGATTAATAAACTATGTAATATTACATATTAGTAAGAGAAATTATTTGTATTATTTATAAAATTTTATATTTACATATTAATAAAGTAATATTGTGAGATTCATAATCAAAATATAAATTTATAAATTCGAGTTCTATTCTTCAGATGTATCGAAGCTCGAAAGATGGGAACATTGAAATGGTTGAACCAGTGAGGCGCTTGCGCTTTAGAAGAAAATGCCTTGAAAACAATGTCCATGGTGTCTGTCCAAATCGCTCGTCATCTAAAAGGTAAATGCCCTAAAAGCAAAGTCTTTCTTTTTCAAGATGTTTAATCGTTTTGCGAAAATTTGTTACTTTAGAGAAGACTTTTAATTTACAAGTATTCTTGCACCAAAGTTTTACACTCAATTGACCAAATCCCTTTGTCCATCTACCTCCAATTTATAAGAAAAATTCAACTTTTATATATTGATAATAAAGTTTTTTTAAAAATTTTATAATTCGGATTAAAAGACTATACTGTGTTCATTTTTTTGAAGTTTTTTTTTAAATATATTCCCATAAATATGTGTTATTCTACTAATTTAATATTCTCGTTTATGAAATTTAAAATTCTTGGATGAGATAATATATTTTTATAGAAAATGCTTTTTGGGAGAAGATTTTTTTGTCTCCTGTGTGATAGTTATCGTGATATATTTATATTTGATGCATTGATAATTTATATATTTATACACTGTCAAAGAATTAAATTATACCATTTTATTAAAATAAAATTATATGTATTTATTTTCAAAACTTTTTAATGAAGTGACATCATCTGATTCACTGATTATGTATAAATATATACTTTTAGTATATCAAATCTAAACCAGTTGTGAATTAATTTTTTTATATTCTTGATCTACTTATAATTCTCTAATCTTTAAGTAATTCACTTGTGAAAACATTATATACTTAAATATTTTTAAACTTACAATTTTAAAAATTTATTAATAGTATCTTATTAATTGAGCTAATAATTAGTCGAAAACGTCGTGATTAATTTTCGTTGCAAACAAGTCATCCTAAAAAGTCCAACTTTTTTTACCCAATTACTTCCTCCAATATTTCAGCTACCATTAATGTTATCATTATGTTTTTCCTTTCGAAAAATGAGAGTGCAACCCTTATCTAGTTTATTAATGGCCATAAATCAATAGGGTCATGAGTCAATGACCCCCAATCCCATTCAACTGAAAAAACCCTTTTTTTCTAATGTCCATATCTCTTTAATTTTGACATTTAGCTATGTTTTTTTTTCTCATGAAAGCAAAGTTATTTTGTCTTTTTCCAGCCACATGCCATCTTTGATTTCATTGTAGAAAATTGCTTTGCAAAATATGAGAAGAATACAATTCACCCAATTTTTCATGTGTTAGGTTGGATGTTTTTGAGAGAAATTTGAAAGATAGAAAATTTGACTTAAGTGGGTGTTAGCAGAAATATTTGTTAATATTACGTGTTTAGTGATATCAATTTTATTAATGAATTTATTTAAAAATCAAAATAAAATTTAATTATTAATTTATATTTTAAATTTTTATAAAATCATATTAAAAACAAACTCTCTTAAAAATATTATCCATTTTACTCATATTACTTCTTTGCCTCTTTAAAAAAAATATATATTTTTTCAACAAAATAGATGACCATACTCTATTCTAGCATGTATAATGAGTTAGTTATATAAATTCGGGTCTTAACCTACTTGATCATCACTACAAAATAAGTTATCTTTAGGGATAAGATAAAAAGATGATAAAAAAACATGATATCTACTTTGAATTTAGCGGTATTAATGACAAATATTTCTCTTGGTTTAATAATTTTGGTGATGAAAGTTGTTTACAAAACTTTTTAGATACATAGTTTTAAAGATGACTATTACGGTCGATTTTTTGTCTTTAAAGCTTTAGGAATGGTTTTTCATCTTTTAAAAATAATAATTGACCACTCTTAATTTTTTTAAAATTCTATAGTGCATGCAATCACTGTTAAAAAGTAACATTTAGTAAGTTTGATATACGACTTTTAATATTTTCAATCTCCTTTTCTATTTTTATATTACAACTTTGTTTGTAAAAATAAAAAAAAAAGTTAGTTTTATATCAAAATTTCCCACTTTTAACTCTTCTAAGTACTTCTAACAAGTATTAACTCAAATTTTATAGTGCAAGGTCCCACCGAAAGGTGAAAGAGATTTGTCCCTCTATTCTATTGGTTAATATATATATATATATGTACATATGTATAAAATTACCCTTAGTCTTAGCTTGTGGGTGCTAACTCAATTGCTCATTGCATGAACAATTAAATCCAAATTTCCAGAAGTTAGGTGATATGTCCCTCAATATTGGCTGTGGCCCTCTATTTGAACTACCCTAACTACCAATATTATATATTGCCTCCCTCCTTTTAAGTATTGATATTGTTATAAAATTTAGAAAAATTAAGAACGATAAATAATTACTTTTAAAAGATAGAAATACGTTCTTAAAAGTTTTAAGAACAATTTTCTTTTAAAACTGTGTCAATTAAAAATTTTAGTGATAATATTTATCCCCGATACTAGTAAATTGGAATAACATTCGTCTTAAATATTGCTAAATTTGAGATATAAAGGATTTTTTTTATCATCCTTCTATTTTGTCCTCAAAATCTCTTATTTTGTAATGTGTTTAACCAAACATAATGGAGTTTATAGACAAAGGAAAAGAAGAAAGAGCTGTGAAAATGAAGATAGCTATGAAGATAAAGAGTTCCTTAAGACAAATCAAGTTTTTGTCTTTATATATATAACTATGAATCGGGTCAGGTCAAGCGATTTTGAGTCTTAATTTCAGTTAAGACTCAATTTATTATTTAAATGAGTTTTTGCTTTTTAGTTTCATATATTAATCTAAACTCAAACGAATCTTTAAGTTTAAACCGTTAACTTAATACATGTATGAATCTAATTTAAAGGCATAAAAGAGTAAAGCAAATAACTTTAACAAAGTGTGATAGGCCTGATATAATAAAGGCAATACTACACATTCTTTTATCTTTGTGCATCACTTTTTAATGTAATTCTTTATATATTATAGCACATTTAGTTTGTTGAAATAAAATAGAAGAAGAATGAAAAAGTTATTCAGTGAGAATGGAATAAAAAAGTAATATGTATTACGTAATTTGATTGATTGAATTAAATAGAGGGCTAATAATATTATTTTGTTTGGTTGGATAAAATGAGGTCGAAGAATACATAAGAAATAAAGGAAAAATTACATTATTAAACTTGAATTAAATAAATAATATTTGATTTATATTATTATTAAATATTTATATAAATTTAAATTAATTATATTTATTAATAAACTATAAAAATAAATTGATAAAATTATCTAAAAATTTTTTTAATAAAAATTAATATTTACAAATATTTTAATAAATAATACTTTAAAATGCTATTTAAGATAATATTTAAAATAATATTATTTAAAATATAAAATATTTATATAATAAATAAAAAATTACTTATAATAAAATTTTAGGAATATTTACATAATAAATATTTATATATTAAAAAATTATAAATAAAAAATAATTTATTTAAATATATATATATAGTTATTTAGCTTTTTATCTTTTTCTTCTCTCTCTATCACATTAGTCTCTCTCCCCTTATCCCTATTACCTCTGGATAAACTTGAATAAGTAAATAACTTTTGTTCTTAATTTTAAATAACGATTATGGACTTCATCATAAATAGTTATGACGTAATTATTTCGAATATGAATTTTATAATATTTTTAAAAATTTAATAATATTACGAGTGTTATATAATAGATATAATATAATATTCATTACAGCGAGACCGTTGTGTTACATTGGTTGCATTTTAGAACTATACTCTTAATTATCTTAATTATGTACTTTGCGGAATGCATGCATGCATTTCAGGGTATTAGGAAATGAACATAAAGATGGAGATTGCAGACAAAACTTTTCGATTCACAACAATAATAGTCTTTTCCAAATGGAAGAATCTCCTGATGTCTTTGAGCATCACCGCCAGGTACCATTCTTGTTAATCATGCGTTTATTTATTTATTTAAAACAACAACACAAAAGAATATACATACATGCAAATAGATTTATTCAAAAGTTGAATAAGTCATTCAATTTGATAGTTTTGGTTTGACATTAGTCAAGTTTACATGTTGAGTTTTGTGATCCGTGTAAGTCTAGTCTAAATTATTATTTATTGGTTAAAATAATAATTTTTTATTTAAATTTAATTATAAAAATATATAAATATTAATATAAAATTTTTTTAAACAATAATTAGGACCGTTAGGCCAAACCAAGTCCAGACTTAAACCTAAATTTTATTTTTTTTTATATCACAATCCGACCCGATCTATAAGCAAATTTACATGCATATACTTAATATACTTCATTTTATTAATATTTATCATTGCACATTGAGATTAAGCATAAATTTGTCACTCAACTTTTATTTGATTGAATTTTATAACTTAATTTTAATTTTTGATTGAATTTTGTCGCTCAATTTTTTATAGAATTTTGCCTCTCAACTTTGATTTTTAACTAAAATTTGCCCCTCAACAATGATTTTGGCTGATTTGAAGACAAAATTTAACAAAAAAAAATTCTTTCAAATATTAGTCGAGGCATTTCAAATTGTTTGTTGACACAGACAAAAATTAAGCTTAGTTTTTTTTTAAAAAATAAACATTCTATGTTATATTTTTAATTTTTATTATTTTTATTAATTACTTTATTATTAAAATAAAATATTTGAATGAATATTATTTTTAATCAATTTTTATCTTCAAATCATTCAAAATCAAGTGAAAAAATTCAATCAAAAATTAAAATTTAGCGACAAAAATAGAAACAAAGTGATAAAATTGAATATTAAGTTAAAGTATAATGATAAATTTATTCTTAATCTCAAAATATAGTAAAGATCAATAAAAGTAAAATACAACGATAAATTTATCCTTCTACCCTCAAATAAAAAGAATAAATGATCACGAAGAGTAGATTATTAATGTAAAACATATACATTTGGGAAAATAAATTCTAATTTTATTTGTTATATTTATATTTACAGGATAAATATGCATGCTTACTTGGTGAGAATCAGAAAGATGAAGATATTGGAAGTTTGGAAGAAGTTTGTGATCTATCTTTATCCTTCACTCCTCCCCCTGATACTACCATGCAAGAAGCAGAAGTAATCAATAATCCAAGCCACCACCCAAATTTCATTAGGACGTCAAAGTTTTCGGACAATTACATAAATTTGGACCTAACCATTTCAACATCATTTTCCAATTGACGCTGGAATTTAATTTAACCTTTTTTTTTTTTTTACATTTTTGTTTTATTATAGACATCTAATAATTAATTAATTTGTAGTACAAAAACTTGTCTTCTTTCTATTTAATTCTATCTTTTAATGAAACAATTTAGTTGATATTATATATATAGTTAGTAGTTTTTTTTTTTTAATTATAGTATTCTTAGATAAGATTATTTTATATATTAAGGTGACATTTAAAACCTCCACTAGCAGATTGTAAAGGTTTTTTTTTTTTTTTTTTACATTTGTATTTAATCATAAATAAAGAAATCACTATGAATGTAGCTTCAATGAATGATCTACTTGCTTTTCCATTTTCATTCTGTTAAATCTACTAATGATTTTTTTTTAATTTTATAATTAATTTATGCAATAACCTTTAAAAAAAAAAGAAAGAGCGAAGGAAGAAACCAACATGAGCACTGTAGAAACCTCGACTGACATTTTGACATCTTGTTGGTTTTTCTTTTTTTTTTTTGGGCTTATTATTAATTATATTGGATTTATTGGTGTTTGTGGATTATTATTATTATTATTATTATTATTATTATTATTATACTGAATTTAATTTTAGCATTTTTATTTGATTTTATTCGATAGTTACATGATTGAAGTTTGCTGGTTTTTATTACTTTTTAATAGATCTTTAACCCACAGTTTATAGATAAAAATTGCGCCATTTATGATTTGATCTCATATGGTCATTACGTATTTAAATGAAATGAACAAAATATAACTCAATTACACAATACGTATATATCTTATAAATATGAAAATAATGTAATAAGTACTACATAATATATTTAATACACGTATTATTTTCATGTCCAGAATTTTAACATTGAATAAAGTTAGTTTATCGCTGCTATTGAATACTAAAAGAAAAAAAAAAAAGGAGCTATGCAAAAATTTGACTTCAGAAATTTGAAGTTTTATGATATTTATGTGAAAAAAAATGCTGTAATAATTTGAAATATCAAAAAAATATATTTAAAATAATAAAAGTTTAAAGGATGTGAGATTATAAAATCATCAAACCTAAAAACCAACTTTCAAGTACTCGAGCATTTGACTCGGTAAGAGTTCAAAGTCTCATTCCGCAGACCTTAAATTCGGCCAAAAAAAAAATTTTGTTTTTTCCAAACTGCAAAAGCTTGATTTTCTTAACCTGGTTGTCTGGATTATTAAACCATAATTTTACCTAAAAAGGTGAAAAAATTTCACCTGTTCAGCATTAAGATTGCAGCAGACCACAAGTTTTGATATCAAAACCTGCGTCAACAACAACAATAAACAGGACCGAAATTTGTGTTGTGTTTATGTTACACGACTCAAATGAAAAGAAAAATACGAGACACAGCACACGTACACGTATTGAATTGTTGGATCTAACTAAACCCATGATACTAGGCCAACGACACCCGTCCCAAAAGGAATTTGATCAGATATTATTCTTCAAGGTTGGCACCGATACTCAACTCAGGTAGTTGGATAGAAAGAGTCTGGACCAAATGAATCATTCTCTAAAATTATAGCATGTAATCCTCATATTATTAAATATGATTACATGAATATAATATAAAAAATCAATTAAAACACAATAAGAATAAACGAGTGTCTCAAAATTTATTAACACAAATTATTAACGTAACAAAATTTATATATATATATATATAAAATATCTTAAACACGATTACGATAGAGCAATATGCATGACCATAAAATGAATACATGAATTGCCAAATATCACCAATAATATATCAACTAGCAATGGAGAAAAAAACAGCCACTTGCACTATACCATTTCTATCCAGATTTTGAATCCGATCATCTACAAATTTAGTTAATAATGCTTCAGCATTTCAAGATGGCTTGTCACATTGAATCAGAAACTGGGACGGCTCTACAAGTTTCACCTATACCCTTTCAATACCATATTTATAGAAAAACAAAGCGGATGAGAGAATTACCTAGAACGGGACATTAAGCTTTGATAGGAAGGAGTTTCTTTGGCAATGTAACTTCATCGGTGTCAGTCGCCACGTACCCTACACTGCCTTTTTGCTAACGTCTTCCTTAATCCCTTGATAATCTTTCCGAACCACATTAAGTTCATAACGGATAGGACAACAGGCACGACAAATATTAACAATAGTCCGAAGCTGTGAACCTGCTTAACCTGTTTCGTGGAGAAAATAGTGGTAGGCTGTTAACATGTGGACCAAACTTATTGATTTTGACCAATAAAATAAAAATGAAACAATTGTAGAATAAGAAGTTCGCATTTAAATGCCAAATCGATGTCAATGTTTTAAATCGAAGCCTACACTGTTTAGGGTATTCTATCAAGATTTACTCACTGAATTGAACGTAAGTTTGCTCCGTACTTAGGACATGCAATAATAACAAAATAAACCTATGATCTCAAATTGCATAAAGTATGTGTTAGCTATAGTAGATAAGCGCTATGTTACTCAGACTCGGATATAAGTGCCAGATATGAGTATGTGTTCGACACAAGTTGTGCAATTATTTTAAAGTATTTTCATGTACTTGGAGAGTCTTTGGGAGGGTCATATCCCCATACTCATATCTGGAAACATATATTACATGAGTATTTCAAGAAAAATGAAGAGTTGGAGAAACATAGGATAAGCAATTTAATAGTTAGAATCCAATATAGTTCAAAAATATTTAGATAAAAAA
>JAQSVH010000014.1:884373-896109 GCA_029448705.1 Adansonia digitata
TTTGGCTGAGCTTATCCTTATCATGATCTGTTTTTATCAGATGACACTTTAAGCATGGCGCATGATTCTTTATAGGGGCCTGTGTTACTATAATTTCATACATAGCTAAAAGATATCGTATTGCTTGAAATGTTTCTTACGAATGTGTACAACCGCATCTATTCAAACCATCTACATCACATCTAATACATTCACTCATAGTTACAATATGTTTCTTGGACTCGGGGGGTGAATGTCAGATATGAGTTTGTATTTTAATAGGGGTATGCTCGAATTTCTTTTGAAGTTTTGTTTTTCTTCTTATATTTGGAGGATCATAAACCCCTCCCCTTCCATACCTGTTAGACACGTGTGGGCACGTGTATTTTAAAAAAAAATGAGGAGTTCAGGCAACATAGCCTACAAATGCCTTAAAGTGTCGTCCGTCACTTGAAACTTAAGTACTGATCTTTTATTTTTACTGAGTACCCCTAAATAATTGTATTGACATTCTATTCTAAGTTTACATTTTAGGGCATTGGTCTTATTGAGTAATTAACTTTACTATTCAGGCTTCACCAGTTACAATCGGAGAGCATCAAGCTGTTGTCGAGGTAAAGAGAACTTCGACTAGAGGTAAGTAAAAAAGTCTACAAACTTATCTGTTGGCTCCGTTTTTATTAATTAAAATATAAAATTTATGCTTGAAAATCCTACATATTATTTAGACTAGGAAAAGAAATGGAAATTATGTGGATAGATTTTCTATGGTTAACATCGATACTGCATGCACTGTGAAGATCAACCTTATCTGATGAAGTTGTCCCATGCTTGCTGTTTCTTACAGTTGGTATCGGTAGAGGTAGTTTCCCTTCCAGAAGAGGAGGGTTTCGAAGCGACAGTTTCAGGGGACGAAACTATGGTGGTAACCGAAGCTTCGGAAGAAATGAATATGGAAACCGAGGTGAATTTTCCGGTCGACCTAGGGGTTCAGCTGGGCGTGAAGGGAGAGGGAGAGGTAACCGTTCGAGCGGACCTAACCAAACATTGACTTCTACTTAACCCCCCCTCCCAGAGTGACGTTATTTTTCTTCGTCGAAAATTTTCCTTTCGAAAGGGTTAGTGCTCGAGAATCCGGAGTAATCAGGGTTAGTGACATTTAATCTTAGCAATTGAGTTTTTGACAAGGGAATCAAATGTTGGAAATGAATCGAATTGAAGCAAAATGTTAATATAGAAAAGGCAGTTGTTGAACCTTTAGAGAATTTTTTGTTTAGGGCTAGTTGTTACCATTGACAAACTTTTGAAGGTCTATCATTCCCCCAGATGTTCATTTAACTTATAAAATTTTACATTTGATGGAAATCACCGAGTGATTTTTTTTTTTTTTTCAATTTGGTAAGCCATAAGAGATTTGACCCTAACTTCAAAATAGATTAGATTGTTTCCTCCTTTTATTTATTTATCTTTCTGGTTTATTAACTAGGTATATTTTGTCCTTTTTTTCTCGGAGCAAGAAAAGCAACTATATTGCGATAATAAATTAGGGAAGGGGGAAGGGATTCTTGGACGTGAACTCAAAATCAACGTGTTATTTTGATGCACTTTTAGACGTTAGGTTAAGAGAATGTTGGTATATTTAGCTTTTTTAATCGTTTAAGTGGATGACCGTTTGACGAGAATGATATGATAGTTTTGATGATTTGATGATTTTTAATATATGTTTACGAACGATGTAAAAAATGATATGAACATGATATAAATATAAAAATATGTTACATATAAATATAAGAATATGTTAAAATATATGTAAAATGAATTATTAATGTACTAAAATTTTTGTAAATATATGATGATAATATGAAAAAATATATAAACACGATTTGAATAAATAAATAATTAGGTTTATCGTGTTTGGGTTTCATTGTCTTTTGCCTTTGTCAAAGTCTTTTTTTTTTTTTGAGTTTATAGCGTCTTAAATCTTCTTTTTAAGATTATTATGTATAGTAATATTTTTATCTAATACATTAAAAATGACAAATAAAATTAATTTTTATATTTTAATATAATAATTAAAAATAAAATTAATTTTTATATTTAATATAATGTTATTGTTGTATAGTCTATGAACTTACTTAAAAAAACCTCATTTATTAGCAATAGTCTTTTTTTATTACCAAAAAAAAAAAAAAAACATGGTTTTAGAACTCTCAGAAGCTAATACGTATATGATCTGTTGGCAGAATATTAAACTCTTAATTTTAATGACTAGGTATTAAACCCGGAAAAACATTAATTACCAAAAAAAATGTGGGCAAAATTTTGGTATTTTTCCATATGGAAACTCAAACCATCATTGTCACATTTGTTTTAAAAAAGAATTATGTCTTTATTATTATTATTATTGATTCATAAAAAGTAAAATGTTAATTAGATCCAATGATATTACCTTTTATTATTTCAATAAAAATAATCAATTAGTTATTAAAAAATTTTAAATAGTAATTTTTAATTAGTATTTATAAGTATCAGTTAAGTGAACCTTCGGTAAGGATTAATTATTAGTTTAAGAATTACAAGTATTCAAATACAAAAGTTGTGGAACCAATAATATTTTTCTTTATTTCACACATTGTTGTAATGGTATAAAAACTTTCACACATGAATTAAAAAATTTTCATTTTTTTTTATTTTTAAAGATTATTAATTTTTTAAATTTCATAAACAAAATTAAAAGATTATTATGTGCTTTTTTATTATATTAATTTTTTATTTTTTAGACACACATAAATAAATATATATTGATTGATTAAGCGTTTAAACTAAGGTTATCGGTTTCACCTAGGTATCAATTATGTCAATTTTAAAGTTCAACAACACCGGTAATAGTTGGTGCTATTTACGCTTTAATTTCAGCTTGTATTGATTGTATTGGTCGATACATAACATAAATTTGTAAAAAAAATTATATTGATATTGATATTAAATTTGATTAATATTATACATAATTACTTATAAATTTGATAAATATTAAATATAATTACTTGTAAATTTAATAATTATTAAAAAATTTTAGTCTTACTATTTAGGCTAGTATTGATGTTCTCATACTTGATAAATTTTTTTAAAAATATTATATATAATTAATAAATATTTGATATATAAAATTTATTTACTCTTATTTATTCTATATTTAAAAATATTTTTATATATAAATTAAAAATATTAAAAATATAATAAATTTAAAATAATATATTAAAATTATTATATGTCGATATAAAAATGATACGCTTACCTGTCGCTATCCAAATTTAGGTTGTAAGTTTGCAAGTTGCCAAGTTGCCTGTCGTATTGCTGGTCACAGATAAATCAACCACTAAGCACTACTTGGAATTACTTAAGAGGATATTACCAACAACAACAACAACTCCTTTTATAAGCGCCGGTCAAACTCAACCAACTTGTTTAATTCTATTACTCCTTCGTACCAATGTTGAAAAGATAATAAAATAAAATTGAAATTCATCGATCACATCGATTAAATCTAAAACCCATTAATTAATATTATAAAATTAAAAAAAAATTTTAAATCAATCAAAAAGGATCGGACATGGTAAAACCTTATTTTTTAAAATTTTTTTAATAAAAATTATTAATTAAATCATTAACGTGTTAAATTGATTTGATTAAGAAGTTTAAATATTTAATATTTTAAATTATATTATTTAATTATATATAGTTAAATTTAATATTTAATATTTTTTAATTGATTTGACATTTTTTAAATATTGGATTTTAATTCCTATTTACAACTATTTTTTACTTACTTTTTGACCAAATATTCCAATATTATTTGCTTTTACTTTATAAATAACTAAAATGTAAAAAAGAATATATAAATATATATTATATCAAAAAGTAATTTTAAAACAAATAAAAAAATATAAAAAAAAATCATATTCCGACAAGACGCATGCGTACGACAGAGGCATTACATCATGGACTTTTTGGTTCTTCCATCAAATCCACGACACGTTGCCATATTTCCCATCTGCGCAACTTGATTGCTTGCTTAGCTGTTTCCCTGCAACAGAAATTCGCCACGTGCGTCGCTTGCAACTTGAATCCACGTGGCATAATCCAATACGCTTATCCAAAAAGTTGTACCCTCTGAAATAATAAATTCAAAAAAAGTGTGCCAACTTGAGCCCTTTATTGGGGCCCACTCCCAGATCTTCTCTTGATTTTCCCCCCCTTTTTTTTTTTTTTTCGCGTCTTCTGCGGATATAATTCCTCTATTTTTTTCCTTTATCTCTCTTTATTATTTTATTATTTGCTTTCTCTTTCATGTATTATTGTCTTTTTCTTGTTTAAAGTTTCTTTTTATCCACTTGCATGTATAGACTATAGTTTACAATGTGAGTGCTCCTTATCGGATTTGATTTTAAAATAATTAAAATTTAAAATAATTATTAAATATTAAAAAATTTTAAATAAAAAAATATAAATTTAATTAATTGATATTTATGATGTTAATTAAAAATATTTATTTTTATTTTAAAAATTTTGCATATAATAGATTATTTTTATTGAATTTAATAAAACAAACTATAAATGCAAATTTAGTCTTCTTTAATCATTTTGGCCTTTATTTGTTTTACTTGGATCGATTTAAATTGATCAAGTGCGAATATGCGAGTAACAATTGCATTAAGTTTAAGTTACTTTTACTGGAAATTGATAAAAAAAAAATAATCAGAGATAAAAAATTAAACAAAAAGTTAACATTTTCATTGTAATTGGGGTAAATTGACTGAAAATAATAATAGCATGAGAGCTATATTTATCAAATTGACCGTACGAGGGCCAAATTGATCTAAATAAAAAAAGAAGAGAGCAAAACTGATTTAATTTGCATAGTTCGAGGGTTAAATTTACATTTCTTATTAAAAACAATTCATTAATTATATTTTTATTTTTTTATATATATCGTCTTAACCGGTATCGCTTAACAATTGTTAACATTTTAATATAAAAACATAAATGTGAAAAAAAAAATTAATTTATATTAAATTTTTATCTTTATAATTAATTTGCATTAATATTGAAAATAATAAATTTTATAATAATTTCATAAAAATTTTACATAAAACAATTTTTTTCATGTTAATATAAATTTTAGTTGGTATACACTTTTTTAGATTTATTTATATTTTAAAAAATATACAACTATTTATTAAAAATTAAATCAATCAATGGGTATTTACCTAAAAATGCATATGAAAACAAATATTAATATATTTATAAATGTAGAATCATATGTGTGTGTGTATTTTGTTTTTGAAAATACGATATAGATAGGTTGTTACAATTCCATATTATATCTCAAATAATATGACTCAAAATTAAAATTGTCAATAATCATGTGATTCATTAATATAGTAATTTATTTTAATTTTAATAATCAAAATTGAATTTATAATAGTATTAAGTATAAAAAAATAAAGTCATTTATATCAAGGCCAATGAGCTCATTTGATTGATGAATCATGAAGAGAGGCACTTAAAAAGGGGGAAATGGAAAAAGACTAAAAGATTTGAATCTAAGACTATGATTAATCAGTGACACCAAATTTGACTACTAAAGGTGAAGATAGAACTTTAGAGCTCACAAACTATTATGTAGTATTTTATTATCTTTTTTCTCCCTAATGTCCAAGTTTCACTCATCATATCTTATATCTTTTGTTACTTTCCTATATATAAATATATATATATATATATTTTCCTCTCACAATGTGGAATAGGTGTAAAGTTTTTTAAAGTAATAATTGTAGGCAACAAGTAGACCAAATATGTCATGTTCAAAACAAAAGGGATGTGAAATGATATCATAGTATTCAGATGAAAATATTATTCAACATCCGATGATATCATATAATATTATTTTTTTCAAAAAAGTTAATTACTTAATTTTTAAATTTATTAAAAATAATATATTAAATATTAAAAAATTAAAATAATAATTAAATAATTTTTAATCCATACGATTTTATATAAATTATTATATTTGATTCTTCCTTGATTTTAGGGGGATTTTACTTTTATTGAATGTCTCGTTTTACTCAAAATCAGTGAATGATTGTTGATAATTTTATAAATTTTCTTAGAGGAGGATAAGGTGTAGTGATGTACAATTAAATCATACTATTGACTAATTAAAGTTTTACAATTAAGTTTCTCATATATATATATAATTAATTTTAAAATGTATGGTACATTTTTTAATCATTTACTCTATCTTTTTCAAATGTGATGTTATTTACAGCATTTTTATTTTTAATAGAAGTGATATTTTAAAAAAAAAATAATAATAATTAAACTAAATATTAATTATTAAAACTAAAAAAACTTTCCCTTTTATTTCATAATTTGAAAAGAATTAAGGTTCATAAGATGACAAGAAAATTATTTTTCCTGTGTTGTATAATATTAATATCTAATCAAAACGCAAAATAAAAATCAGTAAAAGTTAATTAATGATTTTTGTATTATAATAAAAATATTTTAATTTTTAAATTATTAAATTTAGTATTTTAATTTTTATATTTTTTAATTATAACAAATAATAAAAGATGCTTAACGATGTTAAAGAAAAATTTTAAATATGATAAAAGTTCTTTTATAATTCCTGTATTAGAGTGAAAAGTGCATTTTAGTCCATTCACTATTAAACTAAACGTTTTTATCGCTATACATTTGAAACTAAAGTAAACAAAAAAAATTATTAACTGTATTGAATAAAATTCATTTAAATGGTGACGGAACTTTATAAAATATGATGTGTAAAATGCTCTGTCAACGTAATTTTTTTATTCAAAAATTTTCTCAAAATCTTAAATTTACACATCATATTTTATATACCACGACACGATTTAAGCAAATTTTGTTTAACATTATTAAAAAGTTTTCTTCTTTGCTCTAATTTTAAATATATAAAGATAAAATTACTTAATTTAATAGTAGAGCGACTAAATGTACTTTTGATTATAATACAAGGACTGCAAATAGACTTTTATCTTTAAAGGTCGATAAAATACTAATATATTATATAATATGAAAATTTTAAATTTTATACAAAATAAATTTAAGTTTAAGGTCGGATTTAAGTATTTTTATATAAAATTTAAAATTTTATATCATATAATATATAATATTTTATTAATATTTAAATTATTTTTTTAATACTATTAATTTTTACTGTAATTTAAAAAATACAAATTAAAATAATAAATTTAATAATATATAAATTAAAATATTTTCTTCCTCATAATATAAGGACTATTTGTAAGCTTTTATAAACCCCTGGATGTTACATTAATCACAAAAAAAGGACCACGCTGGCTTACGTGTCAAATTGAGAGAGCGAGTACATTTTCACAAGCGTACACGTTCACACAAAAACTTTAGGAAGAAGAGACGCGAATCCCCAGGTTGTCTATCCACGTGTCATTTTCTCCTTTCTCCATGATCGGCTAAAGTTTAGCCGGCAATTTTTACAGAGAGAAACCAAAAAAAAGGTCTTTTACGCTTACATCACATGTAGTTCCGGATTTTTGCAAATATACCCTTATATAATAATTTATTCTTGAATTGAATAAATCTAAGTCTCAAATTAGAATTTGATGGAGTTTTTAGTCCAACAATTTAAGATTTCTTGAAATCCTTAAAAATTAGATATCAATTTAGGAATTCTTAAAAATTTAAAATTTTTGTTTTAATTTAAAAATTCTCAAGATTTGCGGGTGCCATGAAAGCTTTGATTCTAATTGTCTTCTTAAACTTGCTTGTTAGAACTTCGATTTTGTCCTTCAGATCTTCACCTTTTTCCAATTATGTGTATAAAATGGTATAGGAGAGCTTTTCTATATAGTATTACGTAAAGCTAGGTGAGAGGGTTCTAACAAAATTTAATATCTTAAATATTATTTTATAATTTAATTAGAGATGAAAATGATTCAAGGATGAAATTTAATTGGATGACTTTTTTTTTTTTTTTTGCAATTAAAATTTAAAATACAATACCCTTTCAAATGTATATTACATGTTAAGTAATTTATTCATGTTTTGGTTCTCACCGTTTATATACTAAATTACGAAAAATTATTTTATCGTTAGTGAAATTTATAAACGTTATAAAATACTATTAATAAATATTTCTTAAGATATATTTAAAAAAATTTAAAAATTAATTAAAAAAAGGTAAAATATGTGGGATTTTCATAACATCGTCGTGAAATTGAAAATTTTTACTGTCAATATATAAAAATTCAAATCAACTCCCTCGAATTCATCTTTTCAAATGCAACAAATTTGTTCTTTGAAATATTATTAGATGCGAAGAGTGCAATTCAAACACATTATCAAGGTCTCAAATGAAAAACTAAAAAGTTATGTGGGTGTAAATAAAAAAAAGGGCTAATCACTTTCACTGCAATTTCTCCAAAATGAAAGTAGCAAAACTAAAGATAAGCCAAGGATAGATTTTTTTTTCTCTCTCCAACGACACGTGGCATAAATGAATCATATCATTGTACGACACGTGTTGTAAGACAAAACAACAGAGTCAATGTTTAAAGCAACCAACGACGTGGCGGCAGCACGTTTGAAGTCACCTAGGAATCTGAGGTTTTTTATTTTATTTATTTATTTTTTGTTATTTTTTAAATATATATGGGGTGCTCTTCATGTCCGCCACGCGTCTCATTAACAGGAGTGGCATTTTTCAAGGGCATTTTTGTCATTCAATCATTTCTTTCCTCTTTCTTTTTTTTTTTATCTTTCATTGTTTTCCCTCACTTTCCTTCATTTTACTTTAGATTTTATTTTTCCCTGTTTGTTTGGTTGAATCTATAAAAAAAAAAAAATGGGAACTTTGAGTTTGGCGTAAAGATTTTATCTTTGCAATCTCATCAATTTTTTTTTTTTTTTATAATTTTGGTTTGTCTTTCAATGGCAAAAGCTGAGGAAATTGGGAAGAAAGAAATCGAACAAAGCATTTCCATGCAACTGGCCAATCTTCCAAGGAATTTACTTCAAAGATTCATGTCATCAAGCGACCGTTTTTCTCATAGAAATCATGAAAAATTAGGAGAAGGAAATGGTGAAGAAGAAGAAGAAGAAGAAGAGATTGAGTTAAGCTTAGGACTTTCATTGAATGGTCGTTTTGGCGTTGACCCAAGAGCCAAAAAACTCACTAGATCATCTTCAATACCAGATTTCATAAACAACTCAACGAGAAAAGACATTAATGAATCTTCTTCTTCTTCTTTGTTCCCCATGGCATCTGGTTCTCTTGTGAGGACATGTTCTTTGCCTATAGAAACAGAGGAAGAATGGAGGAAGAGGAAGGAGTTGCAGAGTTTAAGGAGACTGGAAGCTAAGAGAAAGAGGAGTGAGAAACAGAAGAATTTGAAAGCTGTAAGGGATAGGAATAGAGTGGGTTTTGGTGAAGAGAATTGTGAAGAAGAAGAAGAAGAAGAAGATAAGAGAGAAGAGGCTGGTAATGGAGGAGGAGCTTGCTGGGTTAATAATGGTGGTAAAGGACCTTGTGAGGGAGTAGTTCCTGCTTCACAGGGTTCAGTTGGATCCCAAGTAAGTGGTTCCTCAGGCATATCAGAACTTGAGAGCCAACAAGCTCAAGGTATCAAAACATTTTGGCACCCCTTAGAAAAAAGCAGTTTTTTACTCATTTTTTGTTAGCTTGGATGCTTCATTACATCTTGATTTGATGATGCTACTTTTACTGTTGTTCGTATCCTATTATTTGCTATTTGATCTCGACACTGGTCAGACTAGTTTTTCCTATGTTACGTGGTGTCGAGCACCGGTATATTAGATTCTTTGTCAAGATTTCTATATATTTGTACGGTTTTTGGAAGATCATATATGCATTGAACACGCATCTCAAACACAGATACATAAAAGAAATATAAGTATCGGAGTCTTTTGTTTTGTCTTTAATATGAAAGGTGGGAAAACTGAGATTCTCTTCTCATTCTAAGTTGAAAGATTCATAATCATGCTGATTTTCATAATCAATTTCGGTGTTTCACCACCTCTTTTGGGACTTGATTTAGGTGACAACATGTTTGAATTGTATTTAGATGCAATTCATTTGGCTTAACTGGTGGGTTCAGGTAGTCCTAATGACTGATTAGATAAATGGATTGCACCCAACACACGATATCAAAAGCTATAAAGTTGCTAGGAACTAGGTTTTGATTGTTCTGATATAAACAAAATGTTCTAAACATTCTTCAAGATTTTGATTTTTTATGTTGTTAAGCCCATTTGTCCAGTGAAAAAATGCCATATTTAATAGTAATAATTTTATAAAGAATCTCTAACGGTGATGTCTCCAAAGTTGTTCTTTTAGATGCTTGTTTTCCTTTATATGCCTGATCATCTTGGATTGTTGTTAAAATTACAGTTGTGTTTTAGTCGAAGAAAGGATGTCCAACAATGAGATCGGGACATTAGTTTAAATTGTACTGTTTTCCTGAGATACAAATAAAATCCCAGTTAAGAATAATGCAATAAGTTGCCGTGATATATTACAATCTTTTCTAACTGATGAATGGTTTTAGCAAACTAGGTTAATAGCTTTAGGCTCGAGTCTGAAGTTTGCGAATATGTTGTGGACTTGCCGGTATGGACATACCTGGTTTTTCATCCTTCTAGGTGAAAAAATCGGCTTCCTGTTTAGGTTTGAACAAAAAGGAAGTTGTAGTTTTTTTTTTTTTTTTGTACAATGGAGGTCGCAGTTTGGGGACTAGAATTTGAATCTGATCCTAGATATGCTGGTCACCCTTTAAGGGTGGCTATATGAACCAATTGAGCTAAGCTTCAAGTTCGAAACAAGAACTATTTACTGGCATAGCTCGCTCTTTTTTATCATCTTTGAACATCCTATCATTGTATCTTGCAAAAATGTTTCGTGTAACGCCGGCAAGATAAGCCTCATGACATTACTTCATAGCTTTCTTTGAACTTTTTGATAGCTCAAAGTGGAAATTTGGCATGAAAGAGTCCAAAACACCAAGGACCATCCAAGCATACTTAGTTATGGGATATGACCCTTCTAGGACGTTCAAATTATATGAAAAAACTTAAAAAAACATATCCATGTCGGACACAAATCGTATTCGATATTTACACCCGAGTTGGAGTAATATAGGTTTCTTTATTTATCTTAAGCTTGCATTCGGTTTGAACCAATAAATATGTTGGCATTAAAATTACAGGAACTTACAAATGCCTCGAAGCAAGAAGCCCTACGAGCATGCAATCTGTGAACAAGACTGAGCAGAAACCAAACATCATCCCCGGAAAAATCCCGACTCAGAAATCCGAAAAGTTAGCCGGAGCTGCAACAGGGAATTATCGACACAGTCAACCAGCAGTGGCCAAAAAGAGGGTGAAGGAAGCTGTGAGGAACATTTTGGAGGACATGCCATGCGTGTCAACAACAGGGGATGGCCCCAATGGGAAAAGAATAGAAGGCTTTCTTTACAGATATAGGAAAGGTGAGGAGGTGAGAATAGTATGCGTCTGCCATGGCAGCTTCCTTTCCCCAGCTGAGTTTGTCAAGCATGCCGGTGGCGGCAATGTAGAGCATCCATTAAAGCATATAGTTGTTAACCCTTCTTTCCTTTTCTAATGCAAAATATCCATGAAGAATATGAGAATCTCTTT
>JAQSVH010000014.1:896209-906631 GCA_029448705.1 Adansonia digitata
ACTTCTTTTCGTTTCTTTTACTACCACCTCCTTCCTCTATCAACATCTTTCTTTTTTTTTTATCTAAAAAAAGTAAGGAAAAACAGCTAAAAAAGGAAATAATGAGAAAATAGAGAAAAAGAAAGATAAAATAATAGAGGAAGGAAAATGACATAAAGAAAGAGAATAAATCCCCAAAAAACCACCAAATCCAAAAAAAAAAATTGAAATTACTTTCTATTTTCATTTGTTCTGTTGTTGCCACCTTCTTTTTCATCATCTTTCTTCTTCTTCTTCTTCTCATTTTTCTAAAAATGAGAAAACACATGGAAGAAAAAATTAAAAGTGAAACAAAATAAGAAGGGAGGAAAGATAGATGAAAAAAAAATGATGAAAACTAGTAAAGAGAAAGGAAGGAAAGCCTATCTACCCACATTTTCAATCAATCTGTAAATCTAATTACCCAAAAAAAGATGAGATTTTGTGTCAAGTTAGGTTTGATTTTAATGAAAGCAGAAAGCAAGAACAAAAGCATAATAATATTTATGTAATATATGGAATTAAAAAACTTAACTTAGTTCTCTTTATTTTAAAAAAAATAATATTTACTTTTTTCTTGTATTTTTAGTTTTTTTTAGTTAAAAATTAATTTAAATATCAATTTTGCCCATAGTATAATAAAAATTTATAATGACAAATATCAATCAAAATAAAATATAGTGAAAATTTCAATATACACCCATAGTATGGTGGCAAATTTTCCAATTAACCTTATTTTTTAAAGGCATTTTCATCTAATCGTTAAATTTTATGTTCCATCAACTTAGATCATGCATGTTAAATCTTAAGTTAAATAAAAATATCTCAATATTTGTATAACGATAATAAAAATCGCATATTTAAAAAAATATAATTCTTTATCCAAATGATACAAAATTGGATTTACTTGAAATTTTTTATCCAAGATGAATATGAAAAGTTTGCTAAATCTAATTGTTGATTTGTAAAAAAATTAATTGTATATGAGATTATAAAAAGGATTTTAAAAAATTAATTTACACTAATAATCCCCTCACGCATTTATTTGCCAAATATAGCATATTATTTTTCTCTAAATAAAAATATATATCATCTCAAACAAAAGATCTAATTGCCTTTTTCTTTTTTAAATTTTCTTTTAATCTTCTCAATCCTCGCATCTATAACATTATATTAAAGTTACCCCAAAAATTTAATATTAAATTGACATTCGGCATTTTTTTCTTTTTTTATTTAATTTTACGAGGAGTTACAAATTAGTTATTAAATTATGATTATTTATACTAAATAAGGAATAATTTTTTAACTTTTGTAATTAAAATTAGATGATATAAATACAACATGAAAAAATAATTAAGGTACAGTAAAAAATTGACATGGAAAAGATAAAATATATAAATGTCATGAAATTTACAATACAAATTATTAAGATATCAAAATTTATATAAAAATATCTTAAACATGATTAAAACACAGTACAGATATGCCAATAATATCTCTAAAATTTTTGAAAAAATAGATTAAAGCAATCCCCTAATTCTAAGATCTAGGGGATTGCTTCGTTTATCCTTTTTTTTTTCAATTTTTGTGGATTTTTATTTACTTCTATCATATTAGTATTATTTTTCAAGTTATAATTAAATTTAAAGTATTATATATTTATATTATTTTGACATGTTAATATTTTATTTTTACACAGATTTTGAAAAGTTTGTGTATTCATATCGTATTTATTTTTTGTGTTATGTCCTAATTTAATTATTTTTTGTTCATGTCATATAATTGTATTATATTCGAAATTGTTAAATCTAACGATACTATTCAAATAACTTCCAATTTTATCTCACATATTGTCATGTTCGCATTATTTTTTCATATGATCATAATTGTATTCAAAATATTATATATTTACATAAATGTTGACACATTAATAATTCATTTTTATAGATTTTTATATGTTTGTATATTCATGTTATCTTTGTGTCATGTCATGTTTTAATTATTTTTTTCATGTATTCATTTCATATTCAAAATTTTTATGTTTAATTGGCATTATCCAAAAAGTTTTCACTGTAGCATATGTCATCGCGTTTGTATTTGTAACTTTGTATTATTTTTTATGTCATAATTACAATCAATTAATTATATAATTTTATAAATTTTAACAAATTAATAATTTATTTTATATAACATGTGTATCTATTTTTGTCGTATCATATGATTATATTTATATTATAATATATTGAGATATAAAAATATTAAATATTTTAAAAATAATTATTTATAAAAATTTCACTTTCGCGACAATTACCCAAATAAAAAATTAGTAGTACATTATTATGTTATATATTAAAGTAATCCGTTAAGGTGGCATTGCTTTTTGGGAAAGGGTTACATTTTTTTCATTTTGTGATACTTTTTACATTGGTTTTTTTTTTGTTAAGTTTATATTATTTTTTATCATAATCGAATTTAAAATATTATATATTTATATAAATTTTGATATATTAATAACTTATTTTATGTAAATTTTAACATGCGTGTGTATTAATATCATATTTATGTTTTTCTGCAGTGTATCGTGTTTTACTTATATTTTTCATATTGTATTTAGGTCATATAGTAGTGTTGAAAATTTTTAATTTTAATTGATGCTATTTAATATCTCTTAATTTTGTGCTATGTGCTGTCATATTTATATTACTTTTTATCTTATAATTATATTCAATATATTATATATTTATAAAAATTTGGATATGATAATGATTTATTTTACAATATATTTTGATACATTTGCATATGTGTCAAATCTATGTTATTTTTCGCGTCATGTCCTATAATTATTTTATGTTCAAAATTATCAAGTTAAATTAACAATATCCAAGTAACTCTCATTCTGGTGTTATACGTTGTGTTCGTGTTCATATTACCTTTCATGCCACAATTGTATTCAAACTATTATATATTTACATAAATTTTGATATATTAAAATTTTATCTTATATAAATTTTGAAACGTTTATCTATTCGTAATATACTATATTATTATAACTAGATTATAATATATTAAGATATAGAAAAACTAAATATTCTTTAAGAGAATCATTTATAAAAATTTACTCTTACGTCAACACATAAATAAAAAATCATAAAAATATTATAGAATAATTGACATTAAATTATTAATATTATTATATTTTTAAAATTATTTTTATATAAAATGTTAAAATATCCCGAACAAAGAAGGGTTATTGTTTCTTTTTTTTTTTTTAAAAAAAGGGATAATAATTATAATATGACAATTAGATCTAATAATTTAAATATTTATGTCATATTTATATATTTTATTATATTTAAACGTCTTTAAGGTATTTATAATTATATAAATTTTGATATATTAATCATTTATATTATATAAATTTTGAAACATTCTTATATTCCTATTGTGTTTGTTTTATTTTTTCATGGCACATCGTATTTATGTATTTTTTTAATTTTTTTTGTCATTTCCCGTTTCATAATGAGATATGGACTTTATTTACTAAACTTAGTTACTTGCTAAGTACCACATTTACATCAAAATATAGGTTTATTTATTTATGCACGTATGCATGCAGATACTTGTTGAGATTATTATAAAAATAATATTTTCATTCGATGTACTAGAACTTATCAAATTATATTTATATACTATATTCAATATTTTTTTATAAATGCTTACATCTAATAACATTCTTTAATTTATTAGTGTATTAGGATTGAAATATCTAATATTATCGCAGAATTAGGCTGTTAGTAAAATTCCAATTGTTAAATTAAAATTATTATTTACCTATTTTAATTATTTTTATCATATTGTTAGTGTAAGAAAGATAAGGAATCAACTTTTACTTGTAATGCATGAACATAGAAATTGATTTCAATTATAATAAAAATAAGTCTATTATTCTTTGTTAATCATAACTAAAAATAATAACATTAAAATTTATACTAAAATATAATAGTAAAAAAATTTGTCAAAGATAATTAAAATTTATACAAAATAACATAAAATTGACAATTCATGTTATATTTAAATATATTGATATTTATTTTTTCGGATAAAAACTATAAAAGAGGACATAGTCTAGGGATAGAAAAAAAAAGTTGTAAATGTTAGGATTTAATCTCCAGATTTATTATATGCTAATTAGGTGTATAAACTAGCTGAGTTGAATAACGGGTTTAATTATATTGACATTTTTAGAGAATAAAATTATTCTCAATATAATTTCATGTAACTTCATGTAAGTATTTCAAATCATTCAAGTTCCTTTTGGGATTGGATTTGAATCAATTGGTTCAGATTAATTTGGGTTCAAGTGGATTGAAAGTTATTAACTTTATTTTTTTTTAATCAAATGAAGTTAATTGAGTTCTAATATCTCCAATTTAGGTTAGCATTGCCAACTCTGAATTAGGGATGCACTTTTGGTAGACGAGAACAAGAAGTAGACCTATTCATGAAACAGATTATTTATTTGACTTGGTAAGTTCGACTTGTTTGGATAAAGTTTTTAGTAATTTAGTTCAGCCCTACTCAAATTCCTATATAATAATAAAAAATTATTTTTATTTAATTTTAATTATATAAATATATAAATATTAATATAAAAATAATTTTTTATTTTTTTTGCTATAATAATCCAAACTGGGATAATAATAATCAAGCTATGGCCTAATGGAAAGGATTTTGATTTCATACATACGTATATTTATATTTATAACATTTGAATCACCCTTTGTTCTAATCTTTTATTAATTTGAATTTATATTTTTGTTTTATGTGTAGGAATTTTCTGCCAAATTCCCAACGCCGGGGCATAGTTTTAAAATTTAACCTGCGAGTGGTTCCAAACTTTGATTCTCGCTTTCAATGTCATTCACTTTTAGGTTGGCTAGACTTTATGGTACATGTGATTGTCTGGAGCACATTGGTTCCTTTAGGTACGTCAATAATTTATGGCAAAATACTAGTGTACTTGGTAACAGCCCTACTCATGGATTGAATCACCAAATATAAAATATTCATATGTAATTTTAATCAATTTCAATTGAGCAGGTTATCGGATATTTAAATAGATTTATTTAATTTTAAAATAATAAATTAAAATCATAAAAAAATTAAAAAATTAAAAAAAATGAATTTATATGTATATTTTTTTATGAAAGATCATATGCAGCTATATCCTTTAAAGATTTACGTGCATGATGGATGGCTGACTAATGATGAATTATATTATCAATGAAGTTTTGATTTAGAGATAAGGTGGAAACTTTAAAACTTTAATATCATATTAAATATGAAATGTATGCAAATTCAATTTAATTTAATTTTATTATATATTGATTTATTTATTTGATTTAATTTAATAAAATAATTTTTTATACGAACGTAACGTTAGTTATTATGATTATAACTTTTTTGTACTTATAAATTTATAAAAAAAAAAAGTGAATTATTACGAAGTTAAAAGTTTAGGCCATTTTCATGAAAATATTTATAGTTAAGTCAGCTCATGGAAGATTGGGAGTGGACCTCCTCATACTAGATTAGTGTACCAGGACGGAGATCTGAAGTGTTCTGGTTTTTTGGACAATGTGCAACAGAAATCAAGTTTGAACGTCAAATTAAGGCAAAAAGTTATTAAACAAGTACTACGCTAAAAAAAGGGAAAAAAAAATGCTCCTATTTTGCTTGGCAGTGACTCACACCTCAACATCAACACTTTAATTACCTGTCTGAAAGTTGTATTTTTTTAATTCTCCTTTTTGTTGATTTAAAGCTTTGGGTTATAACTTGTTTTTTTTTTTTGATTTAAAACTGCATTAAGGGGTAGGTGTTGATAATTTTTTGGGTTTTGGGAAGAAAAAGAAGGAGAAGAAGAAGAAGAAGAAGAAGAAGAAAAAAAAAGTGTGATAATGGCTGCTCTTAGATTGGGATCACTTCCATCAGCAGCATTAGGTGGAGTTACAGTAAGAAAGAAATGTGAAAGATTAAGTGGTGGAGTTAAGGTGGTTGGTGATGGCGATGGTGATAATGGGTTCCCTTCATTTCTTCCTAAAGAGGTCGAGAAAATCAAAGACCCTTTTGCTAGAAATTTGGCTAGGAGGATTAAGAGGCTTCCGGTTCAGGTTTAATATTCTTCATTTTCTTTCCTTTTTTCTTCCTTTCATTTTTTGCCCCTTTTTTATAATGCTGTTTTTATCTTTGTTTTCTTCACAATATTTTTGATTACCAAGTGCTTGCTTCTCTGTTTTTGACATTTTTTTCCTTGGAGAAGGCTAGCTGTTGATGGAAAATCAAGATTGTTGAGTAATGGTATAAAAGAACAGGCTGTGATTAGGAATTTTTCTTTAAAATGGTGATCTGTTTACCGTATACTTTATCTTAGGGGATATTTATTTATTTTTTTCTGAAATTGATCAATCAAGCAGATAATACCTGTTCTTTCAATCATAGATAATAGCTCAAATTAAAATTTTACCAGTTGATTGCTGGGGTATCCGTTGTGTTTTCCGCTGGGAGTATGCTGTAACAATGGTCGAACTTTCATTTTTCTATACGTACCCATGTCCAATACATATCCGGTTATTGGTATGTAGGTATGATCCTCCTAGGAGACTAAGACCCTCCAAATACACAAAAAATTGAACGTGCCCAAGTCCGAGTAACTTAGTGGTGTAGAATTTACCTTTTTTTTATTTATTTAGTCCAGAGTTCGAATCATCCTTTGGCTTTTTCTGATTGGAACTAATGTCATGTTCTTGTTCTCACAGTTGCAGATTGGATGTTCTAAAATTTTTATAATGAGTAGTTGTGTACAACCACTAGTACAAAGTGATGCCCGTCCAGTTGCTCTTCTCCATTGCTTTGACAGGTTAGTACTTAGTAATAGCATGTAGATTTAAAGTAATTATAAGCTTCCTGCTGAACTTGTTTCGATGTGTTGTTGTCCCTTAGTTCTTGTTTAGAATGGAGGTGTGCTTACCCATTACTGGAAGAATCCGGCTTGGAGGCATGGGCTCTTGATGTTCTTGGATGGGGCTTCTCCGATTTAGGTTCATCCCCCAATCTTAACTCGATTTCACCTGGATTTTGACAGTGTGCATTGATAATGATCGGTGTTTTTGTCCTCTTGCTTTGGTATTTGTTAACCTTTTCTAGGAAGGCTTCCACCTTGCAATGTAGCATCAAAGCGTTACCACCTGTATCAGGTATATTCATCAAATTCTTTTATTCTCAAAGTCTTAAAGGCTTCTTAGGTCGTTCATTTGCCTCGTGCCATTAACTAGAATTCTTTGACTTTTTCATTCAAGTGTTGCCATGAGCATGTATTCTTATTGCACGCGTATTTGTCTGCTAATTGGTGTTCTGGCTCGAGATGTGTGGATGATTTTTTGAGTAAGGAAGGTCATTTAGATCGGTCCTTGAATTTATATTGTTTTTGATTTATTCTAGCTTTGGAAGTCCTACATCAAAAGGCCAGTGGTATTAGTCGGACCAAGTCTTGGTGCTGCTGTTGCAATTGACTTTGCAGTAAATTATCCAGAAGCTGTAAGTCTCTCCTCCATGATTTAGCTCATTCTCAGGGCTCATTCATTATAAATGTTTTTTTTCTTTTGGGTGCAACTGAATAATTCTTGTCCTAATCATCTGATCTTTTCCATTATTTACTACTGTAGCTTTGGACTGAGATATATGAACTTGAAATTGTCCTAACAGCGGATTAATCTAACCTACCCAAACTCACGAATCAATGAGTTTGGGACCGAAAATCCAAGCACTGATGACAGTTATGCTGTCAAGGAATTAAAAAATTTTACATGAATGTTTCTATTATGGAATCAGTTGGTCATCTGTTTTGGTATTCTAAACAACTTTCACACTGGAGGTGTTGATTTTGAACTGTTATTTAGCAGATGTGGGTCTCAAATCTATGGAAGGTACATTCCCCAGTACTCACAAAAAGAAAGGAAATATATCTAGATTAAAAAAGAAAGCAATGTGAATAAGAAAACCGAGGTAGGAATAACTTGATTTGTCAAAGTCGAGACAGCCTTTAAATTTTGTGAGCCATGGATTATACTTCTGATCCAATTAATTATCAATTTAAATGATCACTTTCCCAATTGCATATGTTCCCACTTGTATGATAGGGATATATCCACATATGTAGCTGTTGTAGATGCCTTCTATATGCTTTAAAATATCTGTATTTTTGGTTTGCTTTCACTCTTACTCTTGTCATTTAACCCAACTTCACACAGAGTCTAGTTACACGGCCTTGCTGCATTACTGCTAGTAGTAATTTTTTCTGTATGTCTCAGGTTGAAAAGTTGGTTTTGATCAATCCAAGTGTGTATGCAGAAGGCACAGGAAACCTCGCAAAATTACCAAAAGTAGTAGCTTATGCTGGGGTAAGTTTCCATATCCATTTTGCAACATTTCTGTTTTACTTTTTCATTTATTCTATCAATGAACTTAATGCTAATGGTTCTAGTAATGCTTACGGATCAGGTTTCGTTACTAAAAACATTCCCTTTACGCCTTTATGCAAATCTTTTAGCTTTCAATGGCATACCATTATCCAAGAGCTTAGACTGGACAAATGTAAGTTTCAAGATTGCTGGGCATTATTTGAATGCTGGGATTTAATATACTTCTCAGTTTTTATCTTGCAGCAAGTTGATATGTACAAATGCTAAACTAAGCGCTTTGGTTTCATATGACAACCTAGGTTGGCCGCTTACATTGCCACATGCCTTGGTGGAAAGATGCGACTGTTAATTTTATGGTTAGTGGAGGCTACAATGTAGTGTCCCAAATAAAGCAGGTACACTGATGAAAATTTTGAGGCTAACATGTGTGCTTAAAATGTAAACATCAGTCCTCTAGCCCTTGCATGTAGTTTATAACGTCTTGTTCTCATAATACACAAGACACATGGACACGTAAAATTTTAACTGTATTAAAGGAAATCAGTGTTTTTATGAGACCATCTGCTCCTCTTGCTGCTGGTTAGCTTAGAACTGATATTAGCAGATTCTTTAATGCTTGCATCGTATAAAGTCATCTCAAGAAGCAATAAAAAGTTTTTGTCTAATTGCTTTCTGGTCATAAGGAGATGTTATGAAATTTGATAAATTTAGCGAGGAGTGCTTTTCATGCATTATTGAATGAGAGGCCAAATAATCTAAGGCTATCTTTTCCTATGTTATTCGTCGTGTGAGTGTTAAATACGGGTATGTCCAATTTTTTCTAAGTTTTTCTACGTATTTGGAGAGTTCTTAGAGAGTCATAATCCTATATTCATGTCTAAATATGTCTTGGATATAGGGTCTTTAAAGACAAATGAAGAGTCGAAGTAACATAGAACTTTTCCCCAATTTTTTTTGTCTTTTTTATTTGGAAGAGATATTCTATGGCTATCTTATTTATAAAAAAAATGGGAAGGCCAAAATAAAGGATTTTAAAACATAGTTTGAGTCTTTTGTAATGTAAACAGGTCTGGTTGCAGTCAAGTTGAGTCAACACAGTGAAACACTCTCGTTTATCTTGGTTTCTAAAATTAACTCGAACTTGACCTATATGTCATTTCAGTTAGTGAAATGCAACTCAAAGAAATACCTGACAAACTTGAGCTTGAAATTTTTTTAGCTCTATGAGCATAGAGTTAAAATCAATTCCGAGTTCAAGCTCAAATGACATGCTTTTAAAGATAAATAGATAAATATCACCAGAATGAGGTTATAGCTTGACTTGATCTTGTGGAACTGATCCACATCTGTCACAGTAAATGGGACTGTGTGGTCATAATGCACGAATGGCTGCAGATTGAATCAAGTTGGATTCTGTATTGAGTAATGTTTATAGAATGCACAGAAAGAACTGCTAAAGGATGATTCATTTGAAAGTAATTATTTTTTGAAAAAATTGTTGCATATGATGCCAAATGGTAGGTTAATCTTCTGTTACTCCGACTATTTTGGATGATTTGTTCATTATGGATTGACATAATACTAGTTCGTCAGAAGCCAAAAGAAGATACAATTAGAAAGTGGGATACTTCTGTTGTAACATTCCGTATGAATTCTGTTTCTGTAGGTGAAGCAGAAAACACTGATCATCTGTGGCGAGAATGATAAGATTGTGAGCAACCGACTGGCAATGGTGAGTTTTCAGCCTTTCAGGCTATTATTTATGAGGTTCTAGTTCAAGTTATTATAAAATTTCTATATAGCAGTGGTCTATTGGTAGTTGTCGATGCTACCCGTTTATATTACTCACTTCCTTTAGCTTGATTTTTTTGATTTGTAGTTTAGGGAAGTAGAGATCGTATCCCACAAGGACCTTTAGAAGTTT
>JAQSVH010000014.1:917155-938901 GCA_029448705.1 Adansonia digitata
CCGAATAAAAAGTCACAATCGATTCGGTTTTAAAATTATAAAATCAAATAAATCAATAAAACTTAAAAAAAATCAAATCAAATTAGATCGAAGTTAATCAAAATATAAAAGTAACCAAACCGAAATTAATTGGTCTAGTCTGGTCGGTTATAACAATTTGGATTTTGTTTCAGGATTATAAAATTGAATAATATAGTTATAGATCGAGCACGATAATTGGGTCGGATATGATTACTATAATAAAAAATATACAATTTACTTTTTTTTTAAATTATGTATCAATTTATTCGGTGGGCTCGATTTAAGGAATAAAAAATAACAAACCAAACAAATAATTTTATTTAAATCGATTCACCTAATTGAATTGAATTTGACCAAAACTGAATAAACAAAACCGAAATGAATCAATTAGAATCGGTTTTGGTCAGTTTAGTCGATACATCCAAACTAGTGCCCGCTTCTAAACATTGCATAATTTGCTCGTGAAACAGTAAAATAAGTTTGGTTTTCAAATTCCAACATCAGAAATGAATAGAATCGAATTAATATGTATATAAAAACAGTATACTTACGCATGGTTTCTCCACCAGACATGTCACCATAAAATGTTGCGTGAGCATCATACCAGTTTGTGTCAATGGCCATGGTTGCAATCAAATGAACCAAGAACATGAAAAATGAAAAGAAAAGCTCTAAAGTAGCCATTGCTAAAATAATAATAATAATAATAAAGAAAAGTTTAATTAAAATTAAAGCTATTGATGAAAAAAATGAGTCCAAGAACTGACCTGTAAATATAGGTCAAGTATGAGTTATACAAGGCAAGAAAAATTCTAAATTATGGGACCTTAATTCCATCCATTTAAGTAAACATGAAATATTTTTGGTAATTTTCCAATACAATAATTAAAATGAATGAGGAAATTATGGAAGAAATTAAATTCTGTTTATAATTTTGGAAAAACAAGACAGCAAATTATTCTTCCATTTATGTTTATTATTATTTAATTCACTAATTTTGTAGGAAATGGATTAACTCAATGGAAAAAAGAATGATTCATTAATTTAATTTATCCATTAAAAACTCTTGTTAAAGATTAGTTAAATTTACTATTTATGATAATATTTTTTTTATTAAATGTAATAGTTAATAGGGTCTGGTTAATTGGTACCTTTATCAATTAAGAATTATTTTAATTGCTATTTGAGAAAAAAATTAGAATTAATATAATAACACAATTATTGATTTTTCTTTCTTAAAATATTATAAAAAATTCGTTTTTATGCACTGACAGTAAAGTTTTTGCCCATATCCCGTTTCTTTTTTAATTAGATTTTTATTATTCTTGCACTATATGTGTTATCCTTTTAACCTTGTCCGCGTACGAAATAATCTCTTTTATGAATTTGAATACACCAAAAATAATAACTTCAAAAATTACCTTAGACATTTCTTAGCAAAATCCATTAATTTATATATTTTTTTACCAAGCAAAAAAGTAGAGTTTTCAATAGGGTATTAAATGACAACAATTTTCTTAACAAAAGAAAAAGATTTTTAATATCCCAAATTGAATTGAACATTTAAGAAGTAATCCCAATAATTAAGGAAAACAATCAACAAAGAATGATTTTTACCTTTCAAAGAAGATTATACGATGTGTAAATAAATGAATTACTTTGCAAACACTTTTGAAACATTTTTTCTTTCAACAATTTGAATAGAGAAGTTGTCAATAACCTAAAATAAAAATTTAAATCCTATTTTGATTTTGTGATTTATTAAATACAAATAAAAGAAATGAAAATATATAAAATATTCCTTCATTTGGCTCATTGAAAGCACTAACTACTTTGAATTTGATAATTGCAAAATAAGAGTGTATACCCAAAAAACTCTATATTATAATAATAATAAAGTATAAAGATTAAAAATTTACTCTTAAGGCACAAAAAAAGCAGTGTTTTCATGTTATTAATTGTTTATGAATACTACTATTTAAAATACTATTTTATTATGGGATTATTTAACGCGTTTAAGTGATGCTACCATTTAGTTTGTTGAATGTTCATTTCATAAAATAACTAATTTTTGACCTTATTCTATAAAATCCTGAAATAGTCAATCAATGCTCTCACACTAAATGACTACTAGTGAATGGCTATTTCAGATTTGGGCCGAATGCAAAATTGCTTTAGGGGATTTGAATAGCTTTGTCGAGAATTCAAACTTTATAGTATTTCATTTTATTGAACTAAACTATTATTATAGCTATAATATTTCATTTTCTATTTTCATAAAATAACTATTCCAGTAAACCAAAGGTACCGTAAGTATTTTATTAGTAGATAAAAATAGATGAAACTCAAACTATAATGTAATTTATATCAACCACACATTACAAACAAATAATTTATTATATTTATGCATTAATTTGTCAAAAGCTCCAATAAAAAACTAGAGATAGAAAGCTTTGAAACCAATAATTTTGAGTTTGGCCCCCCAAAAAATAATAATAATAACTACAAGTTTATGATAGAATATCCAAGTGCACAAGGTTACTGAGCGAGGTGTATAATTGTCCATGGATCGACTTGGATTTTTTAATCGGGTTAGATAATATATTAATATATTTTATTATTTTTCAGGTTTGATTTAACTCAAAAAATGAATAAAACTTTTTATATATCAACTTGTCTAAATTTTTATACAAAAGAATTGAACCCTTTTGATTCTCGAAAAATGATTGATTTTTTCATAAAAGCTTATTGATTCCTTTTAAAAAGCATTGATCATTCTTAAAATTTTATATTACTAATAGTAAAATGGATTGATTTGGAATAAATTTAAATAAAAAATGTAATACCCAATATATGACTCATTTCTAAACAAAATTAAAATTTTGTAATCCATTTTACAAACCTAACATTTTTTATTCAAGTTCTACCAAAGATTAAGTAATCTTTTGTACTTGAATAAATAACTCATCTCATTAACAAGTCCAGCTTGATGTTGTCTCTCCTAGAGGTGTTTATAGACTATGTTGTAGCTTGAATTTTTTTTTATTTTATTGCCTAAGCCTTACAGCTCGTTTCATTATTTAAAAAAATTAAACTATTAAAAACTTATTTTTATTAATATTTAAACAAAAACTTTTATAACTAAATAATAATCCGAATCAACTCAAACTTATAAAAGATCTATAATTCGTACGAGTTAAACCTACCAATGAACAAGCCTAGTATCTCCCTTGATCACAGCTTTGTGGTTGGAGTGATAGATGGACTAAAGTACCAATTTATGATATACTTGGGTTGCATCTTCCCCAGCACATTCAAATATATCAATTTATAAAGTGTTTTTCTTTTATCTAATGTTTTTAAATAACTCTTTAAAGTTATTATCAATAGCCACATCGTCTATTAGTAAAATGTTAAATTTTTAATTTTAATGATCAGAGATCAAATCCTGATAATCTCAGAGTTCAAATACTTGTTAGTAAAATCTAATTATAAATGCCAAAACCTTTAAGGTTATTAATTTATTATATATATAATTATCGACGTACCTTGATTTTTGATTTTGAGAGGTGAATTAAAATTATATTTTTTATCTTCATTTACGGTGTTTCGTTAAAATTTTCTGATATAAAAGATATATGCAAATAATATATTTATAAAAAATAAAAATCAAATAAAATATATAAATTTCAGGGATTCATAAAATTAAAAGTCTATTATTAATTTTAATTTTTTATAATAGATTCATAACATAAAAGTATGATGCTTTGTAAAAGGAATTTTTAAATCAATTTATATAGCACTATAATGAAAATTAAAAAAAAAAAATCTACTTTTTGACAAAATACAAAAGAATTAAGATTATTAATATAAAGAAAAGAATACACTTGGATATATATATATATATATATATTAAAAGGAAATACTTAGCAGCAATTTAGTAAGACCATTGCCAAGTAATAACTTAAATGATTAAGAACACATTAATATAGTTATAAAGATATAGAATATAATTGAAATATATATATAAAAAGAAAAGTTATGTCGAAAAAAACAAAAAATAAAAATTATTTTTTTTCTTAAATTACATGATCATGATGATAAAGTTATTGATCTTAACTTCGTTTAAGTGTTTGTAAAAAATTATTATTATTCAATAAATAGACAAATAACATCGTAATTCTAATTTCTTTTTTGAAGGCGTTAATTTAAATGTATTTGACGTAAATAAATCTTCATATACAGAGAGGGGACAAAAGAAGTGTTGGACTCTCTTGCCCCTGCATTGAAATAATGAATAAATTTATCAAATATTTAATATAATTTTATTATAATAAATTAAATAGTAAATTAACTAAATTGAAAAAGTTTGTTAACTTAGCAAAAGTAAAAAAAAATTATAGCTAATTCAATATCATTAATTGCTAATGATAATTAAAAATTATTTCAAATTACATTAAAAACTCACTCATTTTTTTCTTATTTACTTAAAATTGGAGTTGGAAATAAAGTATTATATAAATGTATATATAAATATAATTGAATTTTTTGATTAAAAAAATAGAGAACAACTTTATACTACTAAATTATTATAATTTTTAGGTTTTATTTCAAAATATCACTATCAATGTCGTTTATTAATATTTAAATCATTTAATAAACAAAATCATTTTTTGAAAAAAGATGAAAACAAATGAATTTCGAATTTTTTTAAAAAAAATCATTAGTTAAAATTATTTTATTATAATTTTATTTTAAAAATAAAAAATAAAAAAAAAAACAAACAAACAAAGAAAATGTGAAGCTTATCGGATAAGTTGAGTACCTGAAGCTGACATTCGCCGACGACAGCGACGCAGAACTCAAGGGTATTTATGTAAATTCATCGACACCTAATTTTTAAAAATAATTATATAATTAACTTCACGAGAACATGATCGGCGATTAATCGCTAAGATTTAGAATTTCAAAATTTAAAAATAAAAAACGCAGCTTCCTTAGCAGGCTAGAAAGCTAGAAAGCATTAAGAGGGAGTCAACCAAGGGCATTTTAGTAACTTGCTTGTTTTCTTCGATTCCATTTTAATCTCGTTATAAATAAAATTCATCGGCCAAAAATCCCCCCAAACATTTCACGCTTTTTCCCCGCCATTTGCTTAGCTCTTCTCTGTTCTTCGCAATCTTTTTTCCTCTTCTTTGAGGTTGAAAAGCTGTTTAGGAGAGAAACCCTAACTCCTTTCAAATTACCCTCAGATTTCTGCGTTATTACGAAAATACCACTCGTTCTACTCTCTTCATGCTATCTCTCTGGAGCAAATCCCTCACTCGACGATTAACCGATCGATGAGCAATCCAAGCAGCACTTCGGGAGCCTCGGAGCAACTTGGCCTGGGACTAATGGACCTGGTTCACCGTGGCATCAACCTGTCCAACACCATCCACTCCGAGGTCGTGCAGTGCTTGCCTCTTCCTTCGTTGCCCGTTTTCTGTGGCGCTTCTGATCCGGAGCTCCGACTGTTCGACCACCCGGCTGGTGGAGCTTCAAGGTCCTTGAACCGCCCGGAAATTATCGCGCAGGCTAGTCGAATTGCTGAACTGCTTGAAAAGACTGACGTTTCATATCTGTAAGCGATTTAAATTCCATCTAATTTGTAATTTTAGTTCAATTTCAGTATTTTGTATATGTATTGAAATTTTGAATGAAAAGAGTTAAGAGTTTTAATTGTCTCTTTTTTTATTATTTGATTATATAAGCATTAAGTTTTTGCCTCCTTTTTTTTTTTTGAATTATTTGAATTTATTAATTAAAGCTCCATTTAGTTGCTACTTTAATTACTTGCTGTTCGAAGTTCGCTTTTGCCCTTCCGAAAGTTGTTATAGAGTAAATAATATAATTGATTGAAAATGAATGAATGGAATAGAATGTGAATCTAATTCTATCATATTTATTTCATACAAAAGTAAATTTATGCATTTTGATGTTAAAATATTGTAATTTTGATTTTTCAAGAATGTTGCTTCCTTTTATTTTTTTCCTGAAGCGAAAAGCAAATGTAAGAAAATTAACAAACGATGGAATATTAAATCATTAATTAGGGATTTGAGTTGGAATTGGAATTTGGTTATTTTTATGGTTAAGCATAATTTTTGTTGTTACTTTCTGAATAAGAATATGGAAAAATTCTTACTTTGCGAATTTCAGTGTACGTTTATAAGCATTAATTCAGGAAGTTAAAATGCATTGACCGACAATTGGCCAAAGCCCTTGTATGCTTCTTTCTTTTTTCGGCTCTTTCTTCAAGAATGTCTTTTAAAAGCCTGGAATAGTTTCATTATGTTGCAATTGGCTACATTTTTTGCTTATATCTGGTTTTGCTTGCAGGAATCTTAGAGATGAGGCAAGTTCAATTACAAATGACTATGTGGAGCCGTTGGAACTTCATGCACAAGTTCTACAGTACAACCCTGCAGCATTTGAGTATGTCACTCCTGGTAAACAAAGTACTCTCAGTTGTTCATTTTGATCTTAAATTTTTTCCGATACCCCTGATAAGTGCAATTGTATCATAAAAGTTGAGCCAACATGTAATAGTTCTTTCTGATATATTTAGATGAGGAAATTTCTTTACAAAGTTAGAATTTTATTTGTAGAGAGATGACTATGAATTATTTCGTTAGCTGATTGAAGCCTTTGTAAAACTGAACTTAGTTACCTGCATGGGAATTGTTGTAATGAATGCCACTTACCTTTATTGCATGAGGAATCACAATGTGTGATACTTCCGAATTTAATACTTTTCAATTCTGCACCATAATTTCAGTTACAGGAATAACCTCATCACAATAGCTTACTTGTTAACCTTGACAATCTGCATTGTGGATGAAAATATCTGGCATAGAATGAAAAGTGGTATAGATTCTTTTGGTTATAGGGTCTTGTTCCATACTAGAGAACAAATGGTGCCTGTTATCTATGATTTAATCCCATGAAAATTTATTACTACAGAGAGATTGGGGGGGAAGTAATGCAGAAAATTTGTGGATGGATGGGTAGCTAGGAGGAGTTGGTTGCGTGAGTATATTTTTGTAGTTTTTACATGCATGAATGCACTTAAGCTTGCATCTCCTTGTTGCATGCTGATTTGCCACTTTTGCAAAGTCTTGGAAGCAAAACTTATACATGTCTTGAGTTCTAAGTCCTTTCCCTATTTATTTTTTGGTTTACTTTATCACCCTGTGTTTCATTGTGCTGCTGTGGTTTCCACTTTCCACAGCACGTTTTAAAACATGTTTTAGGAGTGCTTGATATAATTAAAGTCATTCCTGTTTTCTTACCATCTATTGATTTTTGTATGTACTCAATCTTGTGCATCATATTCTTGCCCTCTTTCTTGGATTCTGTGATATCATTTACATAGATTTAATATATTTTTGCTTATTGTTTGTTGCATTTCTTCAAGTCTCTCAGGTCTTGTCAAGGAGCAAGTCTCTGGTGGTGCTGTGTTTGAAAGGAAGCCATCTGAGTCGAGTTTTCCTCTTATTTGCCAATTCCAGAGAGAAATTAGTAGCACTCACAATCAGCAGACTGATGCTGTTGCTAATGTATGCCAGAGATTTAATTGAGTTATTAATGCTTGGGCTGTTTAAATATACTTAATTTTCTTTACGTCATTGCAGGATGCACTGAAATCGTCTTCCAGGAAGCCAAAAGGCAAGAAAAAGGCTGCTGATGATGTTGGGTCGTCTGTTCGACCTGATCCTGCAGAGCTTCAAGGTTGTCTTGGTTTTTCTATCCCTCCTCTCCCTTCTCTCATTCGTATTAACACTTTTATTTTGCTGCTAATCTTTTCCTTTAGATGCCATCATTGGGAACTTCCATGAGATGCTAGAGGACTTTTGTAGCAGAGCTCAAATTCCTAGCGATGATCGGGATGAGATGGAGTGGTTGTCACTGCCCGTTAATGATGTTAGAATGCTTGTAAATGAAATTATGTCTATACGTGCCAAGAGACTTCTGCATAAGGTTCCTGTAGATATTCTTATGAAATTGTTACGGGTTTTAGATCATCAGATACATCGAGCAGAGGGTTTGTCGGTTGATGAATGTGAGCATGTAAGTTATGATTATTTGGTTTTAACCATCCATTATTTTGCAACTATCATTTTGTTTCCTCTGTTCCCCTTCATGTTTGGAAACAGTTAGGAAGGTTGGGATAAATCTTAGGTTCGAACTCAAGCAATATTATTTTGCCTGCTGATGTGGGTGGTTTAGCATAATCTTTTTTCAGGTTTTGCATTGGCACTTGATACTTGTTGACCAATCAAAATTGATGCAGTTTGTCCATTGGCCCCTTCTTTTGTTGTTGACTAGTTTAATGTTTGTCTTATTTTCAAGGATTCCTTCTTTCTACTTTGTTGTAGAATTGTTATTGATTTAGGTGTAACCATGCAAAGGAAATGAAAATTTGAAAGTAAAAAAGAACATGTGTTTGAGATCTGTGTGTGATGTTCTTAATAAGTCTATTAATTTCTAAATTTCTGCTTTTTTATTTTTTGTTTTTTTCAATTCCTGCTGTTAATGGATTTCTGTCATGAGCTTACTGTTTCATCAGCCTTATTCATTTTTCTTTAAATGTTTCAGCAAGATTCAGATGTATTCTCATTAGTATTTTGTGCCCTGGAGTCCATTCATGCTTCTTTGGCAGTAATGGCACATAATGACATGCCAAAACAATTGTATCATGAAGAGGTACGTGCGTCATTTGAGTAAATGCACTTAACCATAACCTATTTAGTGAAGTTTCATTTTGTCCTTAACCTTTCAATTGTTCCATTCAAAGTCTAAACCTCTTTAAAATTTTCCAATAATGTCTTACTGTTAAATAAATCTGTTAAAATAAATTGAAAAGTAAGGTGTCAAGATGTTGGTTGTCATTTAAGCACTTTCTTGTTCATTTTAATTGGATTATTTATGGGTAGGACTAAATTATAAAGATTTAAAAGGTTGGGGATTTAAATCAAACAGTTGGGAGGTTAGGGATCAAAATGGAACATTTTAAAGGTTATGGATCACTGGTGCATTTTGCTCGTGTTGTTTTCTTCTATTGTTAAATTTAGTTGTTCTATGGTCTTTGCCAGTGTGCATGTTATGTTAGTTCTTATGTTGCTTGTCTGTTGTTTTTTTTTTTCAATTGCAACACGGGCTATGGATTCTCTGTGTTCTCAACAGATAATTGAAAGGATTTTAGAGTTCTCTAGACATCAGATAATGGACATTATGTCAGCTTATGATCCGTCATATCGTGCCTTGCATAAACCAAGTGAAAATGGAGCGGTTGAAGGTTAGCCATCTGATTTATGCAATGAACATTTTTTTTTTAACGGTCTTTCCAACAAGAAACTTGTCTTCATTTGCATCTATAAACATGACAGCATGTCCAAAGTTCATATTGTCTTCATTTTCTTGAACTTCAACTGTATTTTGGTCTAATCTATGCCCTGGTTTATCACTTTCGGTCAAATAGTTGCTGGTATGTTGTGTCCGTTTTCTGTTACTGAACTGATTAATTTACATATATTTTCTAGATGATGAAGATGAAGAGCTTGACGCCGAACTTGGTTCTGCTAGCAAGAAACGGCGCGGTGCCAGGAGTGTTAAAGCAAAGAAATCAGCATTCAACAAGTGTGCTTATCCATATGCTGTTCCTTAACATTTAATATTATGGCGAACCATTTAGCATAGAAGAAGTTAGGTGTCTTCTTATTGTTTTAAAATTTTCCTTGATAGGGTCTCTGGTGCTGTGAATGCAATACTACAAAAACTCTGCACTATTCTTGTTTTACTCAAGGACTTGTTGTTGATTGAGAAGTTATCTGATAGTTGTGTTCTACAACTGCTGAAGACAAGCTTTACTACTTTTTTGGTGGATAATATACAGCTCTTGCAACTCAAAGCAATTGGTTTGGTAACTGGGGTATGAATCCAAATGTTCATTTTACAGTTAAAAGGATACACGTGATTAAATGCATACTCTCAGGTAAATTGTGCTAATTAGATGTACTTTAATCTGAATTTTTGTATTTGTTGGTACAGATATTCTACTCATACACCCAACATAGAACGTATGTAATAGATGAAATGGTTCAGCTTCTATGGAAGTTGCCTTTTCCAAAGCGAGCATTAAGAGCATATCATCTACCTGATGAAGAACAGAGGCAGATCCAGATGGTCACAGCTTTGCTGATACAGTTGGTTCATAGCAGTGCTAACCTTCCTGAAGCTTTAAAGCCAACATCAAGTGGGAGTCCCATCTTGGAAGTCTCAGTTGATGCTGGTTATTTAACTAAATGCCATGAATCTGTCCAGGATACTTGTTGTCATTTCTGGACCCGTGTCCTTCAACGACTTGCTTCTGTAAAGACTCAAGATGCCTCTGAGTTGAAAGTGATGATTGAGAATCTAGTCACTGATCTACTAACAACATTGAATCTACCAGAATATCCTGCTGCAGCTCCTGCTTTAGAGGTGACAGAAGATGGACTATAATTCTTTTGTCATTATTCTTATTGGATAAAGATGATAGTGTTTCAAAATTAAGAACTATTATTTGCAGGTTCTTTGTGTCTTACTTCTCCAAAATGCTGGTCCAAAATCTAAGGACATTTCTGCACGTGGAATGGCAATTGATCTTCTTGGCACAATAGCAGCAAGGTTGAAGCATGAAGCTCTCCTGCATAGGAAGGACAAGTTCTGGATATCGGAAGAATTGCTTGGTGGGGACAATGTTAATCAAAGTGACCCAAAAGGTGCATGTTCAATTTGTTTGAATGGGAAGGTAGAGAAAGTGTTGTATAGGTGTCAAGGTTGTCAAAGGTTTTTCCATGCTGATTGTATGGGGGTAAGAGAACAAGAAGTTCCTAATCGTAATTGGTACTGCCAGTTTTGCATCTGTAAGAAGCAACTTCTTGTATTGCGATCATACTGTGAGTCACAGTACAAGGATGACCAGAACAAAAAAAATGGTCGCTCAGAAAGTTCTGAATCTTCTGATCAAATTATGAAAGTTGAAATTGTTCAGCAGATGCTTTTGAATTATCTTCAAGACGCCACTTCTGCTGAGGATGTCCATCTTTTTGTTCGATGGTGTGTACTTAACAATGCTCTTTCCTAATTATCCTGACTGTGAAAATGGGAACTCAAATTATTTCTTGCTAATTGGTTTTTTGGTTTAAATTTATGTTTTTGGGTGCAGGTGCTATCTCTGTCTGTGGTATAAGGATGGCCCCAAATCTCAACAAGACTTTAAATACTGTGTTGCTAGGCTTAGATCAAAGGCAATAGTGCGTGACTCGGGGACCGTTTCTTCACTGTTTGTAAGGGATTCTGTTAAGAAGATTGCTTTAGCACTTGGACAAAATAATTCTTTCTCTAGAGGATTTGACAAGATTCTTTACTTGCTTCTGGTTAGTAAAATCTTTTGCAAGCAGCATGCAAGTGAAGTCTTGTTCCTATTGCCTCCCTCTCACTCTCTTTCTTTTTTCTTTTTTTTTTTTCCCAGGTTAGCTTAAGAGAAAACTCTCCTGTAATTAGGGCTAAGGCTTTACGAGCAGTAAGTGAATATTTTCTTGTAACTTCTTGATATTGTTATTTGGAACTAGGATATTCAATTCTCATTTATGTTGACAAAACAAGTTTCCCATTGTGTATGATGATGGCAGGTTAGTATTATTGTAGAAGCAGATCCAGAGGTATTAGGTGACAAACGTGTTCAAGCGGCTGTCGAAGGAAGGTTTTGTGACTCGGCAATTTCTGTTAGAGAAGCAGCATTGGAACTAGTTGGCAGACACATTGCTTCACATCCGGATGTTGGTTTAAAGGTACTTCTAATAAACCTCACTTATCCATCTTATGAAAGCAGGACATGCTTTATTGACAACACTTTTTTTTTCTTCTATCTCCGCCCTCCAAAAATGCGGTGGTGATTAGTACTTTGAGAAAGTGGCGGAGAGGATTAAAGATACTGGAGTCAGCGTTCGAAAGCGAGCAATTAAAATTATTCGAGATATGTGCAATACAGATCCTAATTTCTCAGGGTTTACAAGTGCTTGCATTGAGATTATCTCTCGTGTTAGCGATGATGAATCAAGCATTCAGGTAATTCGGAATCAATGAAACAATGCATTTCATGTCAAAAATTGAGGCACTAAGGCCAATATCTTTTTTAACGGTTTTTCTTTTATTTTATTCTTTTTGGTTATTAGTCTGAGGCATCTGCAACAATGTCGCTCAAAATTTTTTTCGTAGTACCGTATACTTAATTTTTTTTTTTTAATGTTTATAGTATTTAAAGGTATTACTGTGTAGTGAAACCTTGGTGATGCAAACTATTAGTCATGCTTGTTCTTTGTTCTAACTTCATGAAGCAGCATTGTCTTTTATGCATAATAACTGTTGCTCTCCTGGTATTCTTTATTAGTGTTTATTTTTCTCTTGTCCCCAGGATCTTGTTTGTAAGACATTTTATGAGTTCTGGTTTGAAGAACCTTCTGGAGTGCAGACTCAGTATCCTGGAGATGGTAGTTCTGTTCCATTGGATGTGGCTAGGAAGACTGAGCAGATTGTTGAAATGCTAAGGCGGTTGCCTAATCATCAGTTTCTTGTAGCTGTTGTTAAGCGCAACTTGGTCCTTGATTTTTTCCCTCAATCTGCGAAAGCTGCTGGAATCAACCCTGTCTCACTTGCAGCAGTACGTAGGCGATGTGAACTGATGTGCAAGTGCTTATTGGAAAGAATTTTGCAGATGGAGGAAATGAGTAACGTGGAAGTGGATGTTCCTACACTTCCCTATGTGTTGGCCTTGCATGCATTTTGTGTCGTGGACCCAGGACTCTGCATGCCAGCTTCTGATCCTTCCCAATTTGTGATCACATTACAGCCTTACCTTAAGAGTCAGGTTATTTGCTGTTCATTTTATAGTAATTTTTTTTGTATGATATTTGATTTAATCAGATATCTTTTGGATCTATTACCTTTCGCGGCATTCTTGTTTTGAAATGAACATAATCTGTTTGTTTGTGGTCTGGCTGTATTCATTTGAACCGAATACTTTTCTTTGATACCTGCTTTTTTAGATGACTTTAATTTTTATACTATTTTATATTTTGTTTGATGTCATTGGACCTTTTTACTAATCCTTGGGTTTGTCAATCTAATGGTTGACCATTGGCCCAATTTGTTGTTGTGAAAGGTTGCAAAAGTTAGTTTCTTCAATTTCCTCTATTTTTGTTGATTACTTTATAAAGTTTGTTTCTGGACACATTTCTTCACTGCTATAATTCAATTGTTTTTTAGGTTGCAGAGGCAATGCCTGATTTGCTTTTGCTTGTTCTCAGGTTGATAACAGAGTTGCTGCACAATTACTAGAGAGTATAATCTTTATAATTGATGCTGTCGTGTCTTTGATGCGAAAGTTGCCCCCTATTGTGGTCGAAGAACTAAGACAAGACTTGAAGCAGATGATTGTTCGACATTCTTTTTTGACTGTTGTCCATGCTTGCATCAAGTATCTTCAGCTTCTTTCTTATCACCTTGAGTTTTGCTGTAGCTCCAGTTGTTTGCTTGAGTTTAAGATTTTAAATGCTATTTCTGCTGAAGGCCTGAATTTATGTTTTAGTTTTAGTTTCTGTCTACTTGGAATGAGATTCTAAGCTACACTGCGAGTAAAAGGGCAGGTTTTTACTACTTAGAAGGTACTTTATTTCTGCTTTCAATTCCCTGAATTTTTCTCATTTCTTATTGCAGGTGTCTTTGTTGTGTGAGTAAAAAGGCAGGGGATGGTGGTACTGTTGTTGAGTATCTCATTCAGTTATTCTTCAAATTATTGGATTCCCAAGCAACTGATAACAAGCAGGTTTATTGCTAGAAATCTATACTTAATATTGTTATCTACACCTGCAATCTAGTGGCTTGTCAGACATATATTTGGTTTTCATTTGGTGCAATAAGAGCGACAAATTTGTTAACTCGTATAAATTCCAGATGTTTCGGAAAATTAGTGTGCATTCTTCATATGATTAAATTTAGATGTCAGCAACCAAAGTACAAAAATGCAAAATAATGCCAAGGGGAGAAGTTGAAAATTTGAAATTTCTTACTCTTCTCGTTTCTGTCATTAATCCACCAGCTGCGATCCTAATGATCAAAAATTGAGTCGGCAAGATGTTTGTATTTCTAGGACTGTTAGAAACCTAGTTTGGCACCTTGAATCATTGTTATCATTTATTCATTTCTATGAATCTTAAGGGCGGTTAGCTTAAGGTAAACAGTCATATAAATAGATACACTAGTAACATTTCGATTTTTGAATTATGGAAATAGGTGAGTTTTACAGTTGTCCTTTCTATGAAGAAAAGCTTAAGTCAATACCTTTATTCTTTATTAATATTATTATTTTGCAGCAAGTGGGGCGTTCTCTCTTCTGTCTTGGATTGCTTATCCGCTATGGAAACTCTTTGTTTAGTGGTGCCGGTAACAAAAGTATCGATGTTGGTAGCAGTCTTGGTTTGTTTAAAAAATATCTGCTAATGGATGATTTTAGTATAAAGGTTAGATCTTTGCAGGTAAGTCCCGTTCTTCACTACTAAGCTATCCCGGTGTTTGCTTCTCTATTAACATATTTTAACATTATAACATATTCTTTTGTTTCTATGGCTTCTCATTATAGGCATTAGGCTTTGCTCTAATTGCTAGGCCTGAATATATGTTGGAAAAGGACATTGGGAAGATATTAGAGGCAGCATTAGCACCGGGTTCTAATGTTCGTCTTAAGGTGAAATTTTCATTACTTGATTTCTGCATTTACAATTATCCTTCTATTTACAAGACGCATGCTAAGCAACTGTGTCTACCAGATGCAAGCGTTACAAAATATGTTGGAATATCTACTTGATGCTGAAAGTCAAATGGGAACAGACAAAGCTGGTAATTATACAGTTCAATATTCTGTGGAAGGTGGTCACAGTGTCCCTGTTGCCGCGGGTGCTGGCGATACTAACATTTGTGGGGGTATAGTCCAACTTTACTGGGATAATATTCTGGGGAGATGCCTGGACTTTAATGAAGAAGTTCGCCAATCTGCCTTAAAGGTGAGAAATTGTTTACCTTGTCTGTATTCTGTGAGAGAAAACAATTTTACTACTCTGTATTGAATATTAGATTCATATCAGCTGAGCGAATAGTGTAAAAGTTAAATTAAAGTAGAAAAATATTTTTGATCATATTTGTAGCACAAGTGTTAAAACCCTACCATTGCGATAGAAAGTTGACTTTGAAAAGAGGGAAGAAAAAGAAAAGAAAAAGAACTATTGGTGCCTTCAAGGCCTTGCATGATTCTGATTCTATTATCAGAATCAGACTATTGTTTGAAGTTGCAAATGTGATTCTCTATAAATCGGATGGTTGAATTTATTGAGTTTGACTTTACATGGTATTGTTTTTCAATGTCCTTATTGTCGGTTTGGACTGATCATTTCTTGATATGTTATTGATGCAGATAGTGGAAGTAGTGCTTCGTCAAGGTCTTGTTCATCCGATTACTTGTGTTCCTTACCTTATTGCACTTGAAACGGATCCTCTGGAGGTCAACCAAAAGTTGGCTCATCATTTGCTAATGAATATGAATGAGAAGTACTTCCCTCAGGCTATTAAAATTTTCTGTCCATTCCATTTGCTTAGCACAACTAATAAAAGCTTCATTTTTCAGATATCCTGCATTTTTTGAAAGCCGTCTAGGGGATGGGCTTCAGATGTCATTTATCTTCATGCGTTCCATTAACGGCAATGCACGTGAAAATCTAAATGAAAGATCCCAATCCAAGCTTCCTGGAAATTCGAAAGGGAAATCTGATGCTGGGTCTTTAACACAGGCAAGGCTGGGAGTTTCCAGAATTTACAAGCTCATTCGTGGAAATCGGGTTGCAAGGAACAAATTTATGTCCTCAATTGTGCGTAAATTTGATAATCCTAGCTGGAATGATTCAGTTATACCTTTCTTGATGTGAGTTACTGAATGTCAATTCTAAAATTTTCAACCTCACTTTAGTAATTATACTGAGAAGTTTGTTCCTTGTTACAGGTATTGTACAGAAACTCTTGCTTTGTTACCATTTTCATCTCCTGATGAGCCCCTTTATTTAATATATACTATAAATCGAGTGATACAAGTGAGGGCTGGGGCACTCGAGGCAAATATGAAAGCCTTGAGTTCAAATTTGGGGCAAACAGATGCTCAGAGGATGACTCACAATAATGGAATAGTTCAGCTGGATCCTAGTCAAGCCGTTTATAATTATATGGCTACAGTAGATTTGAATGGAACAATTCAGGAGGAGCCTGCAGTTCAGCCTGCTTTCTATCACATGACTTCCATTGATTTGAATGGTACAATCCAACAAAATCTCCCTCATCAGTCTATTTCACTTTATCCTCCTGCAATGCAGATGACAATGCATAAGATGAACCGTTCTGAAAATCATGCCCTCTCTGAAGAGGAAATACAAAAAATCCAGGTACTTTGGGAACCTTCAAACCCTGTTTTTCTATTCCCTGGATTTAGTTCTCTTGATTCTTTTGATAAACGCATTTTGCACGGACGTCTGTATTCTTTGCTTGAGGGGAAAAAAAGGGCATGTTCTTAACTGTTTCCGACATACTGGGTTGGCTGACATTTTGTTTTAATCTATTCCAGGCCGATTGTCTCGCTGCTACTGCACTACAGCTTCTTATGAAGCTGAAAAGACACCTAAAAATTGTTTATAGCCTGAATGATCAAAGATGCCAGGTTAAAATTTTAGGCTGTGATTTTTTTATTGTATTACGAGGTATTTTTCTCTCTTAATATAAATATGAAATCGACTTTAACCATGAATCTTATTTTGTCTAACCAGGCATTTTCTCCAAATGAACCCATAAAACCCGGGGAAGTTCTCACGAGGCAGAACATTCCCTTTGACATCAGTGAAACACGCACGACCTTGCCTTTCACATATCAAGATTTAGTGCAGAGATATCAGGTAATTCGAGCATTTTACAAGCCTTCCTTGAGAGAAGATGAGAGAAATTGGAAGTTCAATTTCGTTGGACTGCAGAATCTGATCTTGAACATTATTAATTCTTCCTTTCCTCATCCGATGTACAGGAATATAAAAATGCTTTGAGGGAAGATACTATTGATTACTCAACTTTCACAGCAAATATCAAAAGAAAGCGGCCAACTCTGCGGAGAGGAGGGAAAGCTGGTCGAGCAACTGGTGGCGACGAAGATGATGATTACGATGATGAAGACTGGACAGGCAGTGGTCGTAGGGCAAGCAATAGTGGAAGAAAAAGTTACGGCAGTAGAGGCAGTAGGCAACGATGGTAGTAGATGTAAATATAAACAACAACGGCAAGGTACACTAACAATGTATATTACGTCGAATCAAAAAGAATTAGAAATAGGATTAGGTTAAGATAAAAAAACAGATAGGAAGATTTTCGGAAACAGACCAAAAGCGGCAGCAGCAGCAGAGCAGGAATGTAGTATATAGCCTGCCCTGATATATTAGATGTTTCCCTTCTGTAGATTTTTTATTTGGGTCGACAGTCAAAAATGTGCATTCTTTTTTTTTTTTTTTTAATTTTTGATTGAAAGTTAAATCGCTTAATTCACTTCCTATTTTAGAGTTGGGTTGTTTGCTGGCTGGCAATGGCAACAAAGATTTGTTTTAACTTTTGGTTGATAGAAAACTCTTTTTAAATTTGGGCTTTTGTCTCTTTTTGTGTTTGAAGTTCATTTTTTTTGTTGGATGTTTGTATAAAAATTACCAATGTTAAAAACATCATATTAATATTTGGCTCTTTAAACATGTAATGATATTTGAAAAAGCTTTCAATATGACATGGGATGCCAACTGCAACTCTCTGACTACACTTGATATCTATTTAAAATACGATATAAATATAAAATATATAAAACACGATTATAATATAAAAAAGATATAAACATATGATATGATTAAATAAGTTGTGGATTTATTTTTGACCGAGGTATTGAAGTAATATTGTTCTGAGGCTGGTGTAATATCCAGTGAAAAAATGACAACAATCTTAACTAATACCATGGATATAAAAAAAAAAAAGGATTAAATCGAAAATTAGAGGTTGATTCAGATTGAAAACTAGAGGTTTATTCTGTGTGGTGTTGTGCATAAAATCGAGGATTCGTTATGTTTGATTTCACATGATGAATAAAGCTGATTCGTTGAATTGATAAAAAAAAAAAGTTTACTTCAACCATAAAAATCCAATGAAAATCTATTACATATATATATATGTATATACGTATATTCAAATTTACTTTGTGAGTGATGTGATGTAAGCTTTTAATCATTTTATATTATATTAAAAAATTAAAATTATATCATTACATGAAATATATATTTTTTATTTAATTAATTACTATATTTTTTACATATTTAATATTTAAATTATTTTTAATAAATATGTACGATCCTATGAACTAAATTTGAATCTCTCTCCCCAAGTCCACCAATCTTAACAGTTGGCCAAAAGTATATATTTTTAATAAAATCAGCTGAGTCAATCAATCAAACCAAATGATGCGAAGCCTTACCCCACTTGATTTTCCACCGGTTTTTTAACCATGCCTTTTACTTCTAATTTAACAGGGAGGCAAATAAAAAGACAAAAAAATGTTAAGGAAACACGAAAAATAAGGAAATAAATAATAATAATAATAATAATAATACAGTATTCGGTAAACGTCCAAAATAGTAGAATCTGAAACCCCAAGAAAAGTGTAGGCCTTCTTCTGCTCTTCTGCCTTGTTCTAGGTAAATTCTCAATTCTCAGAAGCACAGCGCATACCAGTGACACGAAAAGAGAACCATTATTATTTTTATATATGAGTTTAAACAACGTTACAGAGTGAAACCAAACCAAAACATTTGTTCTGTCTTGACTGTAAGTCACAAAGCTCGGACAGAACAGGACAGGACACAACAGTTCCTTTTTGCCAACTCAATTCATTCATTCGAAGTCAAGGCACTATCACAAACAGAGGCTGCAATCCCAAAACAAAACAAACACAAGGTGTTTCAGACAATCAGTTAGCTTAAGCCAAAATTTTGCAGAATCTGAGAGAAGACACAGACTGCATGATACCAGTTCAGTTTGGATCGATTTTTTTCTTTTTATTATGACTAATGTGCAATATTGACTTTTTTTTTAAAAAAAAAAAACCAAATGCCATATAAAACCCGAACTTGACAACCGAATTTTATGAGTTCGGATCAGTTCAATTTATCATTTTTTTTAATTTTAAAAAAATATATTTTCTATAGTCTTTTTAAGTGTTTTTTTTCAATAATTTAAAAAAAATATTTATTTTTTATATAATAAAAAATTAAAAACTAATTAAAAATTAAATGAAAAAAAATAGAATTTGGTTTGATCCGAAAAATTTTGGTTATTTAAATTATGAACCAAACATTGAACTGAATATATTTAATTATTACCCAAACCGAAATCGAACCAAATTTGATGAAAATCAAACCAGACAGTGCTGTTCAAATCAGTTTTCAGGTTTCTTTTTTTGTTCAGACAGAGAAGAGCTCACCATGTCTACGCTAACCGGTTTTCCATCCTCTACCAATATCTCAGTTATGGTTCCGGATTGATCAGCCTGAGAAAACCCGAAAGTTAAGAACGCAAAAGCGAGAACAAAGAAATCAAACATCTGAAAATTGGTAAGCAAAATTATGCATGAAAACATAGGAATCATCTCCATGATTAATTTTAATTTTCTATGTATATATATATATATATTAATGGCCAAGTAAATTTGTTTGAATTGTCAAGGGGATGCTAAATTAAGAAATATGAGAATTAAGAACGTACTTCGATTTCGTTCATCAGTTTCATAGCCTCAATGATGCAGACAACTTGACCTTTCTGTACTTTATCTCCAACCTGAAACACCATTGATGGGGAGTATTAAAGTCTTCTGTACTTCATTAATATTTTTCATTAGCCAAAAAAATGCGGACTGGCTCTTTCTGCAAAGAAGCTCTCAACTGGCAGGCCATTAATGGAAAGCCACAGGCATTCTTACCTTGACGAATGGTGGTTCACCTGGTGCGGGACTCCTGTATAAGGTTCCGGCCATGGGGCATTTGAGGGGAGGATGAGAAGAATTGCCTGTTTTAGGAGGGGGAGGCGAGGAACGTGCCATTGCTGTTGCTGGAGTGGCTGGACTAGCTGGAGTCGGAGCTGCAACTGGGGCCGCTGGAGGTGGAGTTTGAAACATTGCTTGAGGCATGTATTGCGGCATGGCAACAGGAGACGCTGGCGGTGGCAGCTGCAAAGCTTCCTTCTTTCTTATTACAAGCTCACAATCTGACTGCTTCAGCTCCAACTCCATAATATCTCGTGAATCCACAAGTCTACTCATCAAACGTAAGATCAACATGGATTACGACACTGATGCTTCCCGCAAAAACACACATTTATGCAAGTCTACTCACAAAATAAGAAGATGCTTCAACTTACTTAACAAGGTCTGATACTTGTGCCATGAATGCTGACATTGCTGCAGCATCCGGAATAGCATTCTCTGCAGATTTTTTATCATCTTCCTCGGGCAATGCAACTTCAGGTTTCGTGTCAACTACAGCTACAGAATTCGAGGATTTCTCTGCAGCAACCTTAAATTTAACGAAGTTGGTTTAATAGGACATCAATAAGATCACATCTAAAGATGAAATTTCAACTTCAACGTGAAAAACTGACCTGATTAAGCTGCGCATAGCTCTTGAAGACCATAGTTTGCTTCCCATAACGCCACTGCAAATGACATCCCGACAAAGAAACAACCGGCGAATTAAACATTTTACCAAAATAAACAATTTTCAGTGCAAATTGCCGGATTTTAGTCACATGAGTACAAAACTGATACCGGTTATGCATATACAATTTTCGTATTCAGGGCACTTTGCTTGCAAAGGAGAAACATATGAATAACAAGTCAAGATTTTAGTTAAAGCACATAAAGAAGCCTTGAAAATGGTCACTGCAATCCAAGCAGGAGAAAAAAAAAAAAAGAAAAAGAAAAATTCAGAATTCGAATATTACCATTCTGTTACTATTATAGGGAAATGTTAACCAAACCTAGTTGCCAGTGGGTCATATTTATAAAAAGAAAGTATAATTAATACATTAATTTTTCTTAATTCAGTAAAAATCATGTATTAAATGCCAAAAAAAAATCTAAAATAGTAATAAAATAATCTTTAATCGGTGCTTATAAGCATTAGTTAATCAAACCCTTCCATAAAAAATATTTATCAATAATGAAATTAGACAACATTTCAATCTTAAAACACATTAGACACATATAGATAATTCATAAGATAAGTAGAAAACTTTCACATAATAAGTATATTAAATCTATTAATAAAAGGCATTTTGACATTGATTTATAGCTTTTTCCCCCCTTATTTTAATCACTTTTTTTTTTAATTTTTTGCTGTAAATATAATTAAATCAATCATTGTTTCATAATAAGTCTAGAAACACTATTGTCATCAACATAAACCAAAAGAAAAGTCAGATCCCTAATCATATAATAAAAAACCCATCAACTCTAATCCCATTCTTATTCAAACAAA
>JAQSVH010000014.1:939001-950370 GCA_029448705.1 Adansonia digitata
AACGCTTTGAGGGAAGATACTATCAATGACTCAACTTCCACAGCAAATATCAAAAAGGAAGCGCCTGAATCCCAGGTAAGGAGGAAAAGCCAGTCGCACGAGTGGTGGGGATGAAGATGATGATTATGACGATGAAGACTGGACAGGCGGTGGTGCTCGAAGGCCGAGTAACAGCAGACAGAAAAGTTACAACGGTAGAGGCAGTCGGCAACGATGGTAGATGTAAATACAAAGACAGGTAGGCTAACATGTACAGATTTACATGACATGGATTGAAGGAAAAGAATACAAATAGGATTAGGTTAAGAGCAAAAAAAAAAAAAAAGGGGAAAAATTCAAAGATTTGGAAACAGAATTGCATGGCCTCATAGAGAGGATTGCTTTATTTCTAGGATGTTTCCATTTTGTAGTTACTGCATTCCTTTTTTCTTTAATTGAAAGTGAACCATTTCCTATTTTAGATTGGATGCAACCAGATTTGTAACTTTTGGAACATAAAAACTCCTATTAAGAAAGAAAATTTATGAAATCTATTGCCCTTTTTTTTCTCTTCAGTGTCTGAAATCATTTTGTTGGATTTTGTCAAAAGTTATTACCGTTCTGACTTATTAGATAAAGTTGGTTTTCCCTTTCTCTTAGGGAGACCCGGTTGGACGATTCCAGCCTGTTTTTATTTTTTAATTTTTAATTTTTATTTTTTGGAATTTGGAGCAAGGGTTGATTTCATAATTTGATCTAATAGGTGTAAATAATGTTTATATGAAAAAAAAAAAAAAGAAGTCAGATTGAGATTGTACTTTGCACGTATGAATGATATTTAAAAAGAGATATAGTGTAAAATTAATTAATTTTTAATTTTTCACACTTTTTATAATTTAATTCATGATTGATATTTTAATAAATTGATGCTTTGCCACATGTATATTTAAAGTTTTAAATGAATTTTAACATTTATATCATCTCGATTGAAAATAGTATTTTTTTATTTATTAAAATTTATTTAAAATTTGACATACATGATCTACACAAAATATAAAATACAATTATTGAGTTAAATAAATAAAAATTTAAAATTTTTAAAACTAAATTAGTTTGGTTTTGATATAGATGGATCTCTCTTCTTTAAAAAATATTCCAAAGTAATAAATGAAAAAAAGAAAGCGTAATTGATTGATATATATATATATATATATTTAAGAGCAAATGATATTGAAAAAGAGTATTAAAAATTAATAATAAATAAAAATTGGCTGTAAATGAAGTTAAGAGAGTATATTAAAGAAGTAATGATCCTTATTTTAATGTATGTCTTTAATAGGACTAAAATGAGAAAACAAAAAAGTTTAGAAAGACCAAAAAGGGGAATAAATTATTATTTGCTGAACATCCAAAAACAAACCAAGCAAAAATAAGGTTGAATTCTCTACATAGGACTTTCTTCTGCTTTGTTTTAAAATAAATCAAAACATAAACAGTTGTTAATATAATTCTCAGAAGCACCAAGAGAAACTATTATTAGTTTAAAAATTACAGAGTAAACCAAAAATTAAAACCAAAGCTTGAAACTGTTCCTTTGCCTAGTTATTCATGGCACAATGACAAATAGAGGCTGCATTCAGAAATATAAAGTGGATTCAGACAAATATATTGAATAAATATATATATATATATATACACATATATGGAATATGAATGAGACAGAGAGAAGAGGGTTACCGTGTCCACGCTAACTGGTTTTCCATCCTCTACCAAAATCCCGGTTATGGTTCCCGATTGGTCGGCCTGATGAGAAACCAGAAGTTAAGAATGAATATGAAGAAATTCCAAAGAAAGGGTTTCAGTGAATTAAGAACTATTAATATTTAATAATATTTGGTTAAGATCACTAGTAAGGAAAATTATTGGCAGAAGCTGTCAAAATTTGGTAAGAAAGTATGTATGAGAATACAGGAATCATCTGCATGATTTTATTATATTATTCTCGTATTAATGACCGAGTAAAATCTAAAATGTCTGAATCTTCAAGAGGAGTGATAAATTATTAGGAAATAAGAGCATGAACATACTTCAATCTCATTCATCAGTTTCATAGCCTCAACGATGCAGATAACTTGACCTTTCTGTACTTTATCTCCCACCTGAAAAACCATCGAATGAGTATTAGAATCGTTGTAAATCATTCAACGAAAAATTCAGACTAAATTGTGAGTAAGCTTTTCTGGCTCTTTTGGGTGAAGAAGCTCCTTAACCGGTAGGATGATTGACGGAAAGCCACAAGCACTTACCTTGACAAATGGTGGTTCACCTGGTGCAGGACTCCTGTAGAAGGTTCCAGCCATGGGGCATTTGAGGGAAGGATGAGATGAACTGCCTGTTTTAGCAGGGGGAGATGAGGAAGGTGGTAGCACCGGAGGGGCTGGGTTTGAAGGAGCAGGAGCTGCTAGTGGTGCCGCCGGAGGTGGAGTTTGGAACATTGCATGAGGCATGTATTGTGGCAAGACAATGGGGGACGCTGGTTCAGGTGGCAACAAAGCTTCCTTCTTTCTTATTACAAGCTCACAATCCGACTGCTTCAATTGCAACTCCGTAATATCTCTTGAATCAACAAGTCTACTCATGAAAAGTAACATCAACATAGATTACGAAACTGATGCTTCTTGTAAAGAACACATTTATATAAATGTAATCACAGCAGCAGCTTCAACTTACTTAACAAGGTCCGATACTTGTGCCATGAATGCTGAGATTGCCGCAGCATCTGGTATCACATTCTCTGCAGATTTATCATCTTCCTTGGGCAATGCAGCTTTAGGTTTCGTGTCAACTACTGGTGCAGAATTTGAGGATTTCTCAGCAGCAACCTTAATTTTACAAAGTTCATTTAGTAGAACATCTGAGATATACATCTCATTCAAATATCAAAAATTTCAACTTCGTGGTGAAAAACAAACCTCATTAAGCTGCGCATGCCCCTTGAATGCAATAGTTTTCTTGCCATTATGCCACTGCAAACGACAGCCAGATCAAGAAACAACCAGCAAATTTAAACATTTACGAAATGAACAATTGCAACTGCATATCCCCTAGGTGTTAGTTTCACGACTATGAAACCGACACCACTTATGCACATATGATTTCCGTATTAGCGCACTTCATTTTTTGAAAAAAATAAAAACCCTATGTATTATATCTCAAGATTTTATCAAAACGAAAATTTGTTTGACAGAAACCTCCAATATAGAGTCACTGTGAGACAAGCAGAAAAACAAGATAGTAATTTTGAATTGATTTCTCATATGAGCAATACTTAAAACATAGTAATTATCAACATTGAACAAATTAAAATTAAAAACAAAACCATTTCCATCTTAAAGCACTAGACATGTTGATATTCATGAGTTGAAAAACTTGGCGTAATAAGCATATATAAAAATCTATTAATAAATCAAATAAAAAAAAACTTCTACAGATAAAGAAAGTATTTTGTGCCATTGGTATATGGCTTCTTTTTTTTTCCTGTAATAATAGTTACCTCAACCATGGTTTCACAAGTCTACAATCACAATCGTAATCAAATTAATTACATTAAAAACACTTAAAATCCAAACGATAAACAAAAATCATTCGTGCATTGTTCAAATTAAATCCAAAAAAAAAAGGAAAAAAAAACAGACCAAAGACAATCATTTAACCATATAATCAAACACCCATCAACCCAAAGTCCACATTGTTTCAAACAAAATCAAAGTTTCAACTTTAAACAATTAAAAAAGAACAGAAAGAAAAAAAATGCATGAAATTAACCTGACATCCTGAAAAAAGGAGGTACCTTGATTGAAGATCCAAATGACAAGCAAGATTTGGAGGTAGACTGTGAACTTTGAGGAAAAGCTAAAGAAATCTTTTGAGTTTGGGTTTGTTGCTTTGGTTTTACAAAAGAAGAGATCTTGGGACATGGAACAGAGATTGAAGAAGCCATTTTTACGGTGTTTTAAAGCAAACCCAGAACTAGTTTTAGCTTTATATATATATATATATATATATAAAGAAGAAAGAAAATGTCGGCGATGAGATTTAAGAACTGGGGAGAGAAATCTGAGGAAAAACAAAGAAACAACCCCCCCAAAATAAAGGAAAAAAAAGGTACGGGTTTAAAGTGAAGAATCAAGAGCTATCTATAATAAAGAGAAAAGGTTCCATGATTTTATTATTATTATTATTTTGGGTTCGATAGTTACGATGAAACGAAGAAAAAATTGTTCTAACTAACCTCAACTACTCAACTCAACACGCGGCCTGTCTTTTCTCTGTTCTTTTTTTTTTTAAAATGAGAACGTTTTTGTTTACTATAATTTCCAAAACTTCGATGAATTCAAGCTTGGAATTTTGCATCGTTGGTACAATTTGTAATCGTTGATATTGTTGGAATTTTTAAATGTAAATGTTATTGTTTATAATTTTTGTCGAAAGTGTTGAGTCATGTGAACTTATTGGTTGCTCTCTTTAGTCTTTACCCATATGCTTATTTCTTTGAGTTTTATGATTTAAAAATATAAATTAATAAATAAACACTAAATATTTAAATATAATTAACATCACGGGGCTCATTTAAAATTTTATTATACTTAATAATCATGTAACGTTTATATTTATAATTAATCGAATAAATCGAATAAATGTTTAATTAATCATATGCTTAAAGAAACGGACAACATTTACAAGCCGGCCAACCCTCTCATCTTTCTTTGATATATATATATATATATATATTCCTTTTTTGCTTTTGTTGATCACTATTGGATTTTAGATGACTCATTGTTATTAGTTGAGAAAAAGATAAATATGTTCATCTTCCAAGCATTCTTCAATGCTGCAATGCTTTCTCCAATTTACAGAAAGATATGTTTGGCTTAAGACAAGTTCACAATTTCAACTGCAGGAATGCCTACCCCAGAAAAGAAGGAAAACAAATTCTAATTTACAATAATAATGAAATTTGGCTGACAAATGTCCTAAAACTCTACAATATGACAATATTTAGTAAAAATATATTCTGCCAATACATTAAAACTTTCCGATTACACCTTTTAGCAAAACCCAAACGTAAAACTACTTTCTTTCTTTTTTTTTTCCCCCTCAACAAATATTAATTTCGAGATTAAGATCCTTAATTGTAGGATTAAGGAAGAACTTAGTGACATTAATTAAACTGGTGGTGGTTGAACAATTAATCAGAATGAAAGTGATGTACACGGGCAGCAAATATGCTGTTGAACTGCCATCGGTGACACCAAATAATTTCAGCTCAAATATAAATGCCATTTAGAGCTAAGAGACCTAGGGCTAAGATTTAAGATCTCTGTTACTCAAACTCAAGTGTAAACGTTTGATATAAACATATTTCCGACACATGTATATTCAATTTGTTCTAAAATTTTTCATGTATACTTAATATCCAAAAATGGGTAGGACACGTAAAATACAGGTACTTTAAGAAAAATGAAAGTCGAAGCAGCACAGTCCAACACCAAAAATGCAACTCAAGATTGTCAACTTATGGGCATCATATCATTTACCTTGTTTACCAAAAGAATTTCTTGTGATTCTCAGCTGTGAAACACTGAAGACAGCAGGCTTATTACAGAACAACAATGGAGTTACAGAACCAAGAAAACTACAAAATGAATAGAAATGTTTACCCTTAGGGGCTTTCCGGAAACTGTGTAAAAACTGCCAAAAAGTTTTGTGATTGCCAAAGAAGATGATCCATTGACAAAGAAAATGCAAAAATAATCTAATATCGGTTCCAGTAGGTTCGGCGTCTGAACCAGTTGTAGTCGGGCAAACCCTGGATAGAACCCATAGCAGCAATTGCGATATCCTGTGAAAAACCAAACATAAACGGCATTAAAAATATTACATCCTCCAACGTCAATGTCTCATCCCCACCAAAATTCATTAGCTTGACCCCATTTCAGTCAAAGCAGAAAGAAAGCCATGGCAGTAATTTCTATGTTGGGTTGCAGTTCCTACCCTATCATAAATAAATCGGTTTGCAACACGTTTAACAGTGCTTGGGTCAACAGCATCAATCCTAGCAAATAATTCAGCAAAAGGGATTCTCCGACCGTATGTAAGTAGCTGCAAGGATGCAAGGTCCAAGGCAAATAAGTAACTGAAATGAGTAATAAAGAAATATATGTAATGTCTAGCCATTAATAGCTCATGAACGGCTACTATTTAGTGTATATGTCTAGCAATAGAACCAGAATGCTGCAAGTCCTCTCTTTAAGGAAGAACTGTTGTTTTGAGTCATTCAGGTTTCTCCTTGAATCATTTAAAACTTAAATCGTAAAAACAGCTTATTTGCTGATTCCAAAGATATGATTTCTTCCATGCACACCAGAATTTAAAAACCCTTTCTAATGCAGAAAAACTGCACCTGGCGCCCAATATCTTCAGCAACAGGGCTAGTTCCATCTATGTGAAGCATCAAGGACGATTTTAACTGAAACAAAAAACAGCAATAGTAGTTAAATACATAGCAAGATGGATCGACAAGTTATTTACAGGAGGAACAAGACATTCACTATTTAAAGGGCATGGGTCTTGATTTGAAACACAGATGTGTGCGAGTGTTAAGTTGCAATAATGTGTTAAAGAGTGAGATGATGAAAAGAAACATGAGAGCATAAAAAGATATCAGCTAGGACAGGCATCATAGAAATATTTTAACTAAAAACAAGAAAAACCCCATTCAATTGATTATTTGATTTCAATTGAAAAGGTAAAAGTTCCTCTAGAATTGCCCCATAAAATGAATGATATTTAAAAATTAAAATATAATGAACTATTTCAAAAAAAATCTATAGACCAAATAATGAGCTCTTTAAAAAACAACCTTCACTCACTGATGCATTAGATTCAGCTTATGCTAAAATCACCTATTGCCAACTGGTTTTGTTACTATTGGCACACTGCTAAAGGCTCTTAAAACAATACAAAATGTCAAAATTAGACCAAACATGAAGAAAAGATAGCAACATTTATAGGTACCTGATTACGAGCACGAATGACATCAGCTTCTGAAACACGATAAGCTAGCTTGGTTGTCTCATACATAATAGCATAAGCCAAATCATCCAAACAATCAGGCTGAAACGATAATATAAAACTTAATTTTCCAAAATAAAATGAACACAAAAAAAATTTATACAAAAAAAAAAAACAGCATAAGCCAACCACTGTCCGCTTACACGTGCAAAACAATTTAGAAGACCCGTATAAGAGGGGGGAGGGGGACGCAGCAACCAGATAAGATGTTAAGACCTCTAGAAGATGAATTAAAAATATCTAGATGATATCAATGAAAATCACAAATTCTAAAAAGAAAAAAAGACCAAACTTGTAGGAATTGATCTTTTTTTCTTTTTCTTTTTTTTTTTTTTTAAGCATAACTTTTTATCAGAACATAATAAAATATTAAAGAAACACACGGCAACCTCACCTTGGCAACAGCATAGACACCAAAAAGACCGGTATCTTTATAGTTGGTGTTGAAGGCCATCATGCTTTCTGCAATTTCATTAATGCCAACTCTTTGTGCCAGCTCAGAGCTGTTTAAAGGATTTCAAAACTAATCAAGACATTGTTGCAACATAAGATTTTCATTGTGAGACTGAAAACAAAGTTTAGCCTAAAACGAGATTCAAGATTCAATGCTTACCCCACGTGCTTTCCACCCCCAGCAGTTTTGTTCCATGAACCCAGCATCGCCTGCATAACCATCAGTGCAATGGAATCTGGATCCGTCCAAGATGCTCCCTCAAAAGCAACGGCAAATTGTGCCAAAGGTACATCATCGTTGATCATTCTAACCTGATTTTTTTTTATTCAAAATTTATTAAAAAAAAATCTTGGAGGGTGTAACACATTGAAAGTGAATATTAATGAACAAAAAAATTCAAAATTTACTAAAGAAGTGAAACCCCCACCTCAGAACCAGTAAAAGTGGCTGGTTCTTTCATAACTAACTGAGAAGCAGTGGTTGGATCAGATGATAGCTTGGTAAACAACTTCTTTACTTGCTCAACAATTTCCTCGTGCTTAACAGCTCCAGATGCAGCAATGACCTGTAATAGTTACCAAATAACACACATTTAGAAGAACCTACCAACAACTCTTGCACAAAGTACTTGCATGATACACTAGGAGAGCAATAGAATAACAAGATATTCGTTAGTTTTAACTTTTAAGGGCTTGCTCATGTTGTATTAAATGAAGATACACAAGGAAAGCTGACTAGTTCTTTGCATACCATTCTAGGAGCAGTGTAGTGTGTCTGAATATAGTTCTGCAGATGCTCTTTGGTGATTGTCTTAATATTATCAGCAGGTCCCAGAATAGTTCTACCAAGAGGAGTGTATTGGAAAGCAGTTGAATGCAAATGGTCAAAAATAACCTCCTCCGTTTGACCTTCAACCTACAAAATTCCCCAGACAATAGCTTTTTAATGAATAATAAACCAAGTGCATGTGGCAAAGCCAAGGCAAAATACCTATATAGAAAATAATGATAATAAACATACATATGAGGCTTGACAAGAGATTATTTAACACCTAAAAGGGCCCACCCACCAAAAGAAAGGGGGAAAAAAAAACAGGAGAAATATGTCATATTTATCATTGTTCTGTACAAAAACACAGCAACTTTGTTACAACCAAACAGTCGATGTAAACCAGTTTCTAAACCACACAAGTTCGTATGCAGCAAATGTAGCCAATAAAACCCCAGTTATTGCCAAATGTGTCAAACAAAGCCAAAAACTTTTCCACAAATTCCTATACAGCACACGTAACCAATAAGACCACAGTTATTGCCAAATGTGTAAAGGAAAGCAAACAACTCTTACCTAGAAACGAAGGGCTACCTTCACATATCAGTAAAAACAGAAGTAAATTATTTTAAACAAATATAAAACATTTTTACTATAAAAATTCTCAAGCTAGTCATACATGGCATTAATCTAAACCTTTCTCACCTCCATTCCTTTCCATACTAACCCCATACACGAAGCAAATACACAAAAAACCCAATTCCTTCCTCTACCTATAAATAGACAGTTAACGTTCTAAATGAATCAAGAAAAGCCAGACCGTTCAAAACAATATAAATACACATTAATACCCATATAAAAAATCCAGGAAAAAAAAACACAATTTTTACCGCCATATGTAACAATTCCAATTACTTCCTATAAAATCACAACCTTCTTCCTGCTAATCCTATCTCCCCAGAATTTACTATGCATTTCCTAGGGATCATATATATTACGCAAAGTTGATATTTTTAAACCCAACCCATTAATCTAATTACTTATTCACCTCCTATATGCCAAGAAAAAACACAAACAACCCAAATTTTGTTCCCTCCTATAATCTTTGAAAATAGGGACAATACATTCTAAAAATAAAACAATATATATTATCAAAAAAAACCATTTAGAAACCCCAAAATATCCAATCTTTTTAATTACCTCTTCCATTTCCCTCAGAATCACATCCCTTTCCCTACTAATTCTGTGTTCCTCAAACTTCGAATTCTGCAAAATATCAGCCAATATATCCAACGCTTTAAAGACATCTTTATCCATAACTTTAGCGTAATAAGTCGTCTGTTCCCTGGAAGTATAAGCATTCAAATGTCCTCCCATATTCTCAATCTCTTCCTCCAATTCCCTCGCAGACCTCTTCTCCGTCCCTTTAAATATCATATGCTCCAAGAAATGTGCTGTCCCATTCGTCTCCTCGGTCTCAAATCTCGACCCTGCATCGATCCAGACCCCAACCGTTGCCGTGTGGGAAGATAGGGTAGACTCGGTGGCCACACGAAGGCCATTGGGCAAAGTTGTAATTTTGGTCTCGGGGGAAGATAGGATGTGGGTGTGGGAAGTTAGGGTTGGGCGAGGGGAACCGTATTTGAGGAAACGAGGATCCGGGTTTTCCAGCTTTTGGAGCTTCGCTTTAACGGAGAGGGCTAAGCGATCGTAGATCATGGCAGTGGGTGGAGGAGGGGAAATCTCTTTAGATTCGGCAGTAGCGGCGGCTAGTGGAGAGGCAGCAGAAGAAGACGGTCGAGCACTAGTGAAAGAATAGGAAGGCTTGTAGGAACGGCGAGCTAGAGAGAGAAGTTGCTTGGTCGCCATTTTTGATGATTCTCTTCTTTTTTTTCTTTTTTTTTTTCTTTTACAGTATATTTTTTAGGGCTTGTGGGGCAATTGGGAATTTAGACGGTGAAGTGTGGAAAGAAATAGGTATGGTTGTTTATTAGAGATGGTGAGAGCTAAACTGAATGCCCTGAGACGATGTCGTATTTATGATCAAAGAAATTAATTCTTGTTAATACTATGTCGTTTTTAAATGGAAAGGAAAAAAAATATTAAAAAATATTTAAATATGAATAAATATAGAAGTAAATAAATATATTTACCTACAAATGGCAGTAGAATTCATCATATGAAAAAAATGTTTTTTAAAAGAAAAATATTGTTTTTTCAAAAAATATATATATAAGTGAGTATTTATATTTTTATAACAATTAAAGATATTAAAATTATGAATAGTTTTTTAGTAGATAGTTACTTTGTAAAATTAGAATATTTAAATACTCTTTTTTTGTAATTGAAATTTATTTTATTTTTTGTATTTTTTTTAATTAAGTTGGTATCCCAAAAACTCAATCTGTCATATTATATATGACTAGAATTTATCACACTCACTTTGTAAGTGAAAAATAATTTTGTTAATAAAAAATTTATTATATTTTAAATAAAATATAAGTTAATATTAACAAAAATAAAAATAAGTTTTTTTATATGGGTAGTTTAATTTTAGTAAATAGCTTTTTTTTTTTTTCAAATTGACAGAATAAAATATGTCTAATTTTATTTATGATGTTTATTTTTTTAATTTTTAATTAAATTGATATCATGAAATCAAGTGACATCAAACAACATCAAGAGTTTTATATATAATTTCGGTGAACCTATATAAATATGTAATTTTGGATTCTTTTAACTTAGTTCTATAAATATAAATATTTATACAACAGATGAGTATTGAATACCAATATCTGCATTTATACAAGATTTTGATTATACTGAAGAGGAAAATTTGTTAGGATGGTTTCTAAATCTATTAAGTTTTATCGTATAAAGATTATTGTAAACTAATTAGATCAAACTTCGAATTCGTAGTTGGCTCTTAGTTGATTTCGAATTTGTTATCATTCATTCATGCCCATTGTTCTTCCACTATGGAAAGGCCAAAAAAATTGCAACTAAATTAGTTGCTCTCATGTACAAAAATCAA
>JAQSVH010000014.1:950470-969926 GCA_029448705.1 Adansonia digitata
CATGCCCATTGTTCTTCCACTATGGAAAGGCCAAAAAAATTGCAACTAAATTAGTTGCTCTCATGTACAAAAATCAAATCTTCATAGGACATCCAAGGGGGAATCACAAAATCTATGTTGTGTAAAATTAATTGCAATCTCTCGCCTCATTGCCTTGGAAAGTATAGGGACTCATATCATTCCATGATAAGCATTTTATCTTCTTATGTTGTGGAATGTGGAACTTTGGCTCCTTTGGTATAGTTGGATTCTTTGATGACCTTTTAAAACATAAACACAACACGTTAAATAAATACGGAATTTATCGATGTCATTGGCAAAGTTCGGGCTTTCAAAAACTGAGGGAAAAAAAAAATTAATCTTTTACCTTCTGGGAACAAAAGGCCTGTCAAAGTAAGGCATTGGCTGTGCTTTTGGAATCAGCTCATTTCTCAGCCTTTTTATCTCTTCTTCTTCTGCAATCTGCAAGGGCAAAGAAAAGACCAATTTTTATCATTTCCCTTTTTTCTAAAACAAATACATTAAAATCATGCATTTTTTCAGATCAATTTACCTTTTGCTGTCTCAGCCTTTCCGTTTTATATTGTTCTATCAGACTCATTTTCTCAGCTAACTGTGACACACAAAAAACATGAATGAGGTTCAACATTCTAGTGGCTGATTCATAATCTTGCAAGGTCTAGCATAAGAAAATAACCTGTGACACACAAAAACATGAATGAGGTTCTGCTATGTTGCTCCAACTCTTCAATTTTTTTTTTAAATAACCATGTCCAACACATTTTCGGATAGGGATATGAGAATATGACCCTCCAAGAACCCTAGAAATAATTGAACATATCTATGTTTGATGTTTACCCATATCCGACACTCGTACCAAGGTCTTAGTAACATAGGTTTAGTGCCTCAAGGCTTAAACCTTTATCTATATATACTACCAATCATCAGATGCACATTAAGACTTTTCAAAATACCAATGAGGAGCACCGACATATACACCACTAATTAAGCTATGCTAATTCAAAAAGAACCTGATGATCAAACTCCGAGCGCTCCACTGCTCGCACGTCACTGTGTAGTATCAGTTCTACCGGTCTTGTATTCTCTTTAACAGGAGGTTTGATGAGGACCTGCATCAACAAAAACAATAGGAGACAGTTTTAAATAGATGTTAAAGATATATGTTACTATTACTTTTTCAATTCATTTAAATCTATGTTACTCAGACTTAAGGTAAATGTCGAATACAAGTATGCTCAAAATTTTCTAAGTTCTTCCAATGTGTTTGAAAGACCGTACTCCTATACTCATGTTCAAACATGGGTTGTACACAGGTACTTCAAGGAAAATTAAGAGTCCGAGTAACAAAGATTTAAACTGTATCAAAATGGTCTCACCTTCGGTTCATCTGTTGTCCATGGGAGGCCTTGAGCAATGGGGATCCGTTGCTTCTCTTCCTCCACCATCATTTCTTGGATCTTCTTCATGAATTCTTCTTCCTTCACTTTGCCTCTTTCCTGTAATAATATAACCATTTATTGAAAGTTATAACTTAAGAATCACTACAAAAACAAGCAAGATTCATGGTCTAACTCCCAATCACTGAGTCTTAATTAGTCAAAAGATGTACCTCAGTTCTTAGCTTGAACGGTTTCTGGGAAGTTGGTTTGAGCTGCTTTTTCCATCTCCTCCCACCAATTCTCCCAAGAGAGTTTGAGCTCTAAAATTGACATATAAATACATAAATTCATGAGCCATATTGCAAAAAATAGACCTTTATATATGGATTCTTGACCAGTGATCCATGTTGTAAGTGTAAACGTTATATCTAATACGAGGCCAATTGAAAATGCCTAAGAAGATATGCAAATTATTTGCTCTTAGACCTTTGATCCTTTAGTCCTGTAAAATGTAAAAACATGTATCCATAGCACAAACTTGAAAATAGCTTGCAGATAAAGATGCCTATTACATTAATTAATTAGTAACTATGTTGCTCCGACTTTAAATTTTTCTTGAAATATTCATATCCGATACCCATGTTCAATGCATATCCAAGCATAAGTATGGGATACGACCTTTCGTGATCCTTCGAGCTCACGAAAAAACTTAGAAGAAAATTTAATATATTCATATCAAATACATACTCATATCGGATACTCATGTCAGAGTTTAATAAGACAAAGTAACTGCCGCAAGACTATGTCAACTCGTTACTGTAGCAACTAGCTAGACTATTTCCTAACAGATGAGAGGATAGACCGAAACTTAGCAATTGAAAGACCCCGTTTAACATTCAATATGGCAAGAACGGTGAAAATTAAATTAACAGAAGTAAATGGTTACTTACATTTCTTCGGCTTCTTCGACCTCCATTAGATGTCCTGCTTGAAATACTGCAAAATAAAGAACAACACAGCGGAAAACCTCAAATCAGAGAAATTAAGAAGGGAGAAAAAAAAAAGGAAAATATATTTTACCATTGTTGGTGGTAAATTAATCAATCATTTGCTTTAACCTGACCTTCCTTGGTTGCTATCCCACGAAGAAGAAACTGAGAAACGCGGATCCAAACCAAGATTCTTAGCGGTCAAAACAAACTCTGATATACAGAACGAAGAAGAACAATGCTTAGACGTCTCATTCTCATTCTCGGGACCGTTTGCCTCAGTCACCTTTTGTGGTTGCAATCCAGGTAATGCCCATTTCATTGGCTTCTTCTTGTTATTATCATTCTTCGCTTCTTTTGGTTCCTTTTCATCATCTACCTCCTTCTCTGATTCCTTTGGTTTTGGTATCAAATGAAGACTTTCGAAGGCCTTGACCAAATGCTTAACCTTCCCAGAATCAGGCACACTATTCCTTGCTTCTACTATCAACTTATCCCTCCTTTTAATAGTAGAACTACCTGTTTGGCTCGAGTTTTCGATTTCATCAATCTCTTGATTAACTGATCCATACCCTTCTGGATGATTCTCAGTCAAATTACCCTTCTCTTCAGCCTCTTCTTTAGGATTAGTTTCAGTTTTGATCTTAAGGAACTCTTCCTGAGATGCTCTCAAATTCTCATAAGCAACGCACAGGCACTTCTTTAAATTCCCACCAAACTTCTCTTTGCATTTGCAATCTATTCCAACTGTTGGATTCGAATCAGGCCTTTCTTTCTTCAACTTCTTCTTGGCCACAACAAACTTTCTCTCCCTAAGCTTGTTTCTCGGTGAATAAAACATTGGATTCTTGGAAGAATATTTCTGGGATTTTGAAGATTTTGTTAATGGAGAAGTTGAATCGGAGATATTTGGATTTAAATTCTCAGAAAGTTTTGAAACCTTTTGGGTTTTTGACCGAGAACTACCTTCAGGGTCTTTCACAGGAGTCCCCAGTTTTGAATTCTTAGCAACCTCCATTGGGGGTAAAAAAAAAAATCTTTCAAGAAATTGGAAAATTAAAACTGGGTTTTGGTTTATAATTGATAGAAAGCGGAGAATTCCAAGAAAGTGAGAGAAAGTTTGGAATCTTAGATGAAAGAATTGAATGAGAAGAAACAAAGAAATCAAAGAAAAAAAAAGGAACGTTAGAGGTTTAGAGGCGCTCTAACGGCTAGTTTTTGGGTTATTTGTGGGCCGTATGATTAAGTACTTGAAAATTTTGGATTTTATTTATCGACCGTTGGATTATAAAGGCTATAGAAAAATAGAAGGGGATTTTTGCTTCGATTAATGACCGTTACGGATGCCGAAGACCAGATCATGCATAGATGGAAAATACCCTTCATTACTTGGGAAAATTACAATGCAGTCCTTTCAAGGTTGGATTCGTATTTTGGACATGGGCCATTGGGTTGATTTGGGCCAATTTGGGCTAATGAGTTAATTTTGGTCTTTTTTTTTAAATCTTTTTTTTGGTTATAATTTTTATTAATACGGTATCTAATTTGCTCCGGGAAAGATTATAAGATTATATATTTTTTATATTCATTAGGTGCATTCAAAATTTTTTAATTTTTTAATTTATTTTTAATTTTTTTAATTTCAAAATATCCACATAAAAAATAATAAAAATGAAACAACCTAAATATTCAAACACAGGTACACTTCTGTATGTCTAAATTGTCTCTACAATCCCTCAAGACTCAAATATAAATAAATAAATAAATAAATGGTTAGAACATGACCAAAAATTGCAATTACAAATATATCTCTAACACATTTAAAAACTATATATCACTATAGTCTCCGGAGGATTCAAAAATAATAATATGTTAGATATCAGGATTTTTAATTATACTTCTTATTTTAATTAATACCAAATAAGATTCTTAATTAGACTTTTACTACATGATTTTTCATTTGATTTTTTTGTTAAAACTAGTAGGATTTTTATACTTTAATTAAAACTAAGAGAACTTCTAATTAATGTTTTTACTTTAATAGAAAAACTAATATGATTTTTCATTAGACAAATTACCCTAATTAGGTTTAATAGGATTTTAATTTTTTTTTTTTTTTAACTTAGGGGAGTTTTCATTAGACTTTTTAATTTCAATTGTAACCACTAAGGTTTTAATTAGATTTTTTTTTTCCAGCCAATGGAATTTCAATGTTGAGATTTATATCCTACTGGAACCAATGGGAATTAAATTGGAAATTTCCCTATTTGAAACGAATAGCAATTAATCTTGACTTTTCATCAAACCTTAAAGAAACCAACAAGAATTAATCTTAGCTTTTCAACCATTTTTTTTGAATAATTAAATTTTCAAAACCAATAAGGGTAAACAAAACATCAATTTGTCGAACAAACTAATCAGAACCGATCAAATTGGGTTTATTTAATTTCATTTTATTTAGTTAGATGGTATAACTTTAACTTATTTATTTAATCGGTTTGCAATTTTTATTTACTCAATTAAATTTTCATTTAAAAAATTTTTGATTTCAAATTTTAAGATAAATCTACTAGAGTTTATGATATCAGTAAATATATCTCAAAATAGACTTAGAGAATACTTGGGTTCTCCTAATGACTAAAAAGTGTATCATGCATGAATCTAATCGAGATTCGTTGTAGTGGAGGAACTAGATCGGAAAAAAGAGAGATTTTAGTTGTAAAATATCTAATGAAACCATCGTTGAAATTGAGATCTCATTCAAAGAGAAAGATATAAAATATCTAGAGTTTTCTTTTATATATTATATGGGTTATTCAATCCATGAGGACCATGATTGGGAATTGTTTGTTCGTCTTTCTCCTAGGAAGATGTGAAACATAGTTAACTTAAACTCGGGATAGCTATTCTAAATCTTAGTGAAAGACTGAATTTGTTATACTTTTTGTGAAAAAACAGAACATTATTTCTCAATTTGTAATTTAACATCATCGAGAAAAATTTTAAATTAAATATGTTCATGAATCGGATTTAAAAAAAATTTAAAATCTAAATCTATGCTTGAATTCGGCCTAGTAAGACGACCCGAATTACTAATCAAAATAAAATAAAATACTCAAAAAAATTATTTTTAATTAATATTTAAATATTTTTATAATTAAATTTAAATAAAAATATTATTTTAATTAATAATTTATGATTTTGATCGAATTACGTTGAATTTTGAACAAGTCTATCTTTGAATGAGTAAATAAATTGTTAAAAAATCAAAAGCCTAAAATGGGTTGCCTGCAGCATCAAGGAAGGTCTCCCTGTTACTGACTAATTGTTGTGCTGAGTGCTGACCACAAAATGACTGGCCGTTAGAAAGAACCGCGCAGAGAATATAATCAATTTATTAAAGATGCTAAATTCGACACCGTTTTACTAGCAGCGCCCATTTCTGTAATTCCATTTCAGTTGACAAATATTTCACTCGGTAATGACTTTACATGTTTATCCTCCATTCTTTCACGGGCTAAATCGAGAGTGTCTGAGAAATTGTAAGGGTAAAACTGTAAAACCATTGAGTATAAAACAACGACCCCGCTCTTCTGATTTCATATCTCCAAAGCAAAGCTCCATTTTTCTTTCTCTGAATTCTGTATCTACTGGAAGAGCAATTTTTTGAGGTAAATCAATACAACTTATTCCATTTTCAATCCATTTTATTTCTTTACATTTACTCGCTATTGATCTGAGTTTCCTTCATTTTGTGAGTAGTTTGTTTTTTCCCTCTTTTGTCTGCTTTAAAAAATGGGTCTTTTCAGTTGTTTGATCTTGATAGGAGTCTCCATTCGACAAAATTCAAAATTTCTTTCTTTTTTGAAATAGGTTTCTTACGAACTAAAATGGGTATCATTTATTTTTGTAAGTTAAGGTTGTTTTGATGGTTAACTGGACATTTAAAAATTCGAATTTTTTTTAGTAGTTCTTGGTCTGAGTCTCTCTTTAACAAGATTGATAACTTGTTGCTTTTTTTTTTCTTTTCAAATTGTTTGTTCATGAATTAAAGTGCTTAATTTCCATTTTTTTTTTTTGGTTACTGATCTCGTTTTGGTTGGCTTAACAGTACAGATCTGTTTGACAAGTTGTCTCTTTTCGTTGATCTGTAAAGTGTGTTAATGTTTTGATTATGAAACTTGAATGGGAACTTTGAATCAAGCAAATTTTCTATGGATCTGAATTGAATTGTATTGATTTTCATTAACTTTCTCTTTTGAATTCTGGATCTGTTATTTTTATTGATCTCTCAGTTAAAATCAAAGTAGTTGTCGGTGCTTGGATGCCTTGGTCAGACCTAAACATTTTTTTTCCATCTATTTATTGTTTTATGTGCTATGATTCTGTAGGAGTTCATTTTAATATTATTTCAGCTTTATACGGTCTAGGAGAACCACGTTTAAGAATTATTAGCGCTTGGCCTAGTTCCCTAGTTAAACAAGCTTTTGGAGGTGATAATCAGATTTAATAGTCCATGATACGAGACATATTGTTTTCTAATAACACATTACCTAAACTGATAAAATGTTTATTATATACAAATTACTAGATGGGTCTTTTTGTTTACAAAACGACAGTTGTTAAAATTTTTTCCTGGATTCACCGTCTTGTTTGTGCTTTTGAGAAGATTGAGGTACCGTTTTCAGTTTTCACCATTTTGTTTTTCTCTAATATTTGAATTCTTGTAATTTTTAGGGTGTCGTATCGGAAGAAAATGGTGAAGATCTGTTGCATTGGAGCTGGTTATGTTGGTGGGCCTACAATGGCTGTGATTGCACTTAAATGCCCGTCTATTGAAGTGGCTGTGGTTGATATATCTGTGTCTCGGATTAATGCCTGGAATAGCGACCAGCTCCCTATCTATGAGCCTGGTCTTGATGATGTTGTGAATCAGTGTCGAGGCAAGAACCTTTTCTTCAGCACTGATGTAGAGAAACACGTGCGTGAGGCTGATATAGTCTTTGTTTCTGTCAACACCCCCACTAAGACTCGTGGGCTTGGAGCTGGCAAAGCTGCGGATCTTACATATTGGGAAAGTGCTGCCCGCATGATTGCTGACGTATCGAAATCTGACAAGATTGTCGTTGAGAAATCAACAGTCCCTGTCAAAACTGCTGAGGCAATTGAAAAGATTCTTACGCACAATAGCAAGGGGATTAAATTCCAAATTCTTTCAAACCCAGAGTTTCTTGCAGAGGGAACTGCAATTCAAGATCTTTTGAACCCTGATCGTGTTCTCATTGGAGGCCGGGAGACACCAGAAGGCGATAAAGCTGTCCAAGCATTGAAGGATGTTTACGCTCATTGGGTCCCTGAAGAGCGAATTCTGACCACCAATCTATGGTCTGCTGAGCTTTCCAAGCTTGCCGCCAATGCTTTCTTGGCTCAGAGGATCTCATCTGTAAATGCTATGTCTGCTCTTTGTGAGGCAACTGGGGCTGATGTTACACAGGTGTCATATGCTGTCGGTAAGGACACAAGGATTGGAGCCAAATTTTTGAATGCTAGTGTCGGTTTCGGCGGATCCTGCTTCCAGAAGGATATCCTAAATCTGGTTTACATCTGTGAGTGCAATGGCCTTCCCGAGGTGGCAGAGTATTGGAAGCAAGTCATTAAAATCAATGACTATCAGAAAAACCGTTTTGTTAACCGTGTTGTTTCCTCAATGTTTAACACAGTTTCGAACAAGAAGATAGCTATTTTAGGATTTGCCTTCAAGAAGGATACCGGTGATACGAGGGAGACCCCAGCCATTGATGTTTGCAAGGGGCTCTTGGGAGACAAAGCTCGGTTGAGCATTTACGATCCACAGGTCACTGAGGAACAGATCCAGAGGGATCTTAGCATGAAAAAGTTTGACTGGGATCATCCCCTTCACTTGCAGCCCATGAGTCCCACAACTGTCAAGCAAGTCAGTTGTGTCTGGGATGCTTATGAGGCAACAAAGGATGCTCATGGAATTTGTTTTCTGACCGAGTGGGATGAATTTAAGAATCTTGATTTCCAGAAGATATATGACAACATGCAAAAGCCAGCTTTTGTTTTCGACGGCAGGAACATCGTGAACCCAGACCAGCTGAGGGAGATCGGTTTCATAGTGTACTCAATTGGTAAGCCACTGGATCCGTGGCTCAAGGACATGCCTCCAGTGGCATAAATGTGATGCGCACGTCTAATGCTTATCTTCCGGGTTAATCGAACACTGTTTATGGCCCTTAGTTTGAGTCTTTATTATTGATTTTTTATCCAATTTTGTTGGTTCTTTGCTATATTAGCCAGCGTAATTGGAATTTTACCACCGAGGTGAAGGTAAAAGGCTCTCTGTATTGTGCCTTACGTCGGCATCTCTCTGTTGTTTGTTAGATAACCTTATTCTTGTTCGATTTAATCTTCTGTCATATGTAGAATGCTGAAATTTCTGATACAATTTTTATAGCAATAACACTGAATTAAATTCTAAAGCTGATCACTTTATTTACTAGGTGAAGACACCTAATATATATTAAATAACATTTATACTCTTCGTTTAGTATGTTTATTAAAATGTTTTTGTCGATTCTCAACTTAGTTGATGTCACTAAACTCAATGATACAAAGCTCAATGAAAAGCTTTATATATAGTGATTGTTTGGCTTGATTTTTCTTCTTTTTTTTTCCTTAAAGATGCATTGATACCTTAAGGCCATATATTGATACAATCAAGTAAAAATGTAAATTTTATTTTTACATAATTTTTAGATATAAGTTAGACTTTTAAAAAATTTATTTTTGTTCCGATAATGTCCTCGTAATCCAATATCTATAAAAAAAAAAAAAGAGCTCATAAAATTAAAATTATCAAACAACTCTAATTTAATTTTTAAAGCTTTTATTTTTTCATAAAAGCTTCAAAATAGCTTTTAAGCAAAAAAAAAAGTCGAGTCAAACATGCACATAGTATAAATAAATTATTAATTATAGATAGTTTTGATGGGTTTTTTTTTAATATTAAAATATATGTTTCCCATGAAAGTTAGATAATTTGCATAAATATTAGCTTTTTTTGTTTTTTTTTTATATGCACTAGTGCTTATTTTGTTGTTTATCATGGTAACCAAATTGGTTATGATAATTTTACTTAGAGCTTTTTTTGTTTTTTTTTTTATATGCACTAGTGCTTATTTTGTTGTTTATCATGGTAACCAAATTGGTTATGATAATTTTAATTAGAGCTTTTTTTGTTTTTTAATTTTTAAATAAATATAGATTCAATTTGTTTATTAATTGTTGTTTTATCCATATGTTCATTTATTCTTTTAATATTTACGAATAATGATCAATTGTAATTTTTTTTTTCATTTCAACAAGTAATAAAGTAAATATTTTATATTTTATTGTTGTACATTCCAACTATTTGAGATCAAATACACAATGGCGTTCTATTTAAATGTCACTATTAGATGAAACATGATACATAATGATTTTTGTTTTAATTTTATCGTAATTACTTATCGGATGATATCTGATATTTATTTTATAATAAAATTTTGTAGTACTTTGTATAAATTTTATTGTTATATTATAATTAAAATTTTTTAATTAAAAATTTTATAATATTGCGTGAGCTTAAAATTAATTAATTTTTTTTTTTTGAATCATTAAAAAAAAATCTATTTAAAAAGATTACTGTTTAATTACAAAATAGACATTAAAAAAGAATTTTTTTAACACATTCTGCACGTGTCAAAATTGAAAAAAACTGCCAATTGCATGTCTCCACGTGGCACGCCAGTAGGCAAGCAACCCTAAATTTCTTTCATCGAAAATTCATTTCCATAACAGTCCTCTAAGAGCTTTAAAATATGTGGAAAGTTCATCTAATGAACTTAAACTTATGATGTTTCTTTATGAACTTAAACATGCACTAAAATTGTTAACAATGAACAACTTAGATTTTTCCAACTATGCGAATTTATAGAAGCCTTTTGGCACCCATTTCTGGCAAACTAATTGCTTGCATATGGTTCCTTTATCACATTTAATTATGTGCCTTAATCTTATGACCATACTTAGCCAGTCAAGTTAAAATTTTCAATGTTTCTATAACTGATAAAGTTTCAATTTGAAGAAGGCAAATGGGAAGACATTTGTAGTAAGTGCCATGGTTAAGTTAGCTTTGCTGAAGATCAATGCAACTAAGTTTTTATTGGAACCAATAAGGAACATGAAAGTAGTGCTTCTGGTTGTGTTCCTCATTTTTAGTGGGTAAACAGCAATGGCATATATGCAGATACTGAGTCAGAGGTGGCAGTTCATCTTCCATTGTTTCCAGAATATTTTGCATCTGGGCACTAAATTAGGGCTTTTCTTCATTCTGATGAGACCTATTCATCTCTTGTTTCTTCTCGAAAGCTAGTTTCTATTGGACCAGAGCATCCAGCTGATATTCCAGAATGGAGCCAACATGATATGAAGAGCTTTTCAAATTGTCTGGCTACATCAGATCCTCAAGTTGCCGTTAAATCATCATATGCAGACCTCGGGGTTGATGATGATTATGGGAAGAAGATGATGGGTACTTGTGTCATTCCAATGCCCGATTCTGAAGCAACTGGAAAGTTTCCCTGTGAAGATGTGGGACACAGAATTGATTGTGAATGTCTTGATCAGGGTTCTATCAGATGCACTAGACAACATGTGACAAAAGCAAGAGAGAAACTAAGACTGAACCTTGGGCCTGAAATATTCAGGGAGTTGGGTTTATGTGATATGGGGGAGGAAGTTGAGAAAAGATGGACTGAAGAGGAAGAACTAGCATTTCATAATGTTGTCCTCGCTAACCCAGTGTCATTGGGTAAGAATTCCCGGGATCATCTCCCTGCGAGTCTCCCTTTTCGTTCAAAGAATGACTCTGTCAGTTATTATTTTAATGTCTTTATGCTCAGAATACGTACTGAGCAGAACCGAGTTGACCCTGAAAAAATTGATAGTGATGATGATGAGTGGCAGACAGCCGAGTGTGGAATTCCAGCAGAGGATGATGAATTTGTTGTGGAATCCCCAACTCAGCAAGGAACTGCTCCACATTATCAAGACAACCATGAGGACGATTGCCATGAGGACATTGAGGATGACGATGTGGGTGGGGTTGATTCTTCTGAAAATGTTTCTGCTGATATTTGTAGAGCTGCAACTGATGAAGAAGATGAGGGTGATATAGATGAAATTTCAGGACCACATATTGAAAGTGTCTTTTGGTAATTATAGTAGCAGTGACTTTCAGCTTTTGAGTAAGTTTCAGGGAAATAAATGAGGATGATTGTGATGATATTCAAGATGAATCATGCACATCATATTAGTATCAGAGGGAGAAGGTTGATTGCTGTGGTCTGCCTGAGACAGTTATAGATGCAAATCAACCCACTCGAGAGTAATGTATTCATTGGTCATCCACTATTAATGGGCTGACAAAAGGAACGTTGGAGAAAATTTAGGAACCTTCCAATCATAGCACTTGGATTTTAATATCTTAGTTGAGTACTTGATTTCTTTAGCCACTCAATGTTTGAACGTAAGTGCTTTCCTCTACAAAACTTTTAACAACGCAAGGCTGGAGTGCTGTGATGATATCAATTTGCTTTAACTGATTTCTTTCCATCTTTCAAATTCAAGCTGGCTTGCTAGGGCCTCCCAAGATTTGGTGGGATGGCAAGGACCTCATTGCGATTGAAAGAAAATCAGCTGTTCAAAAATAATGGTTGATATAGTTTCTAGTGAGAACTTCTGTATGTAGCAGACCGGAAGAATTGTGTTGCATACTAGTTTCATGGGAGGAGGTTAGTGTTTATGGTTGCATCAAAGAAACTTTCACGGAATTTCGCATTCGATCTGTAGTCTGCAATACTGATACTGCCAAGACATGAATACTGTTCTTTTTCTTCTGCAGGTTCCGCATCTAGGGAATAATATACTGGATGAGTGGTGACTCCCAAAATCAGAATGGATCCCAATAGGAAGGGATCTCAACTCTTTATTTAATTTAATTTTGGTCTTTGCAAGTCTGTTGATTGTGTATGTCTTGCATAAGCAAATGAGCGTATTCACTCTCTTTTTTTTAAAAAAAATTTAGGGTTGTATTTTTCAAGCAATGATGGCTTTGCTACGGAAGTAATCATTAATAAAGTTCAAGTTCTTTCACAATCTCTCTGTTTTTCCTTAACAGATGATGAATTTTTGTTTGTGCAAATATCCATGATATATCAGTGATCTTGATCTGCAATTTCTTTATGCTGCTTGATGCTAATATGGTCTTATCTAGCTGCACAAGCCTTGGGCATCCGCTTAATATTACATATGATTTAGTTGCAGATGGCTTTTCCCCCTCTTTAACTAGAGAATGGATAGTTATGATCTCTGTCAGCTTAGATAACTTAGAATCGTCCCTTTTCGGTTTACTGAAGGATCAAGAAGCAATTTTTAGTTCAAGGAAAGATGAGAAGCTTTGAGTTCTGTTTCCTTTTTTTTTCAGGTAAGCAGTTATTGATTACACATTTTATGACAAGATTAAAAATTTTCTGGTAAAAAAAACTCATTTATTTATTTTTCTTAATTGAATAAATTGGGTAAAAATGGGTAATCGGTGACTTTGATTAATTAACAAATAACACAAAGTTAGGGTTTTAATCTTTGAAGATATGGTGTGAGGAGGTATAAGACAGTGAGTGGTCAACTTTATATATATATATATATATATATTTCATGTAAAGTGTCAAAGTTGTCCAAGTTAAGCCTCAATTTTGATGGCCTTAAGTCAAGATTGTAGGCAATCTGTAACGTCAAAAACAGTACTTAAATGAAAAACATGTGGGATTTCTTTATAATTTACTGATAAATGACTTCCTATCTGCATTTTGCATATTGCATTACCATCAATCTTCAAATATCAGTTTGGCCCATTTGGGAAGCAAGGTTAATGCAAAAACTCCACACTTTCTAATTTATGCCAGATTTTAAGATCTATAAATAGCTATTTTTTTCTTTTTCTTTTACTGAATTTAGATGTCATAAACACATTTAATAGCAACTGATTAGTAGTTGATGAATGTGGCCAACAAGACCTGTTTCTTTGATCAGATCTAAGTGTTGGCCAGCCTGTTAATATTAAGATATTCAGCATGTATCAACAAAGTCCCCTCTAGATTAAATTAAATTAAATTAAATAACAAATTATGCAACCCACAGATCTTCATCCTTAAAAGACTAAAATTAAAACAATAAACCTCCTAATCAAGGGTTGGTGATATATATAAAAAAATAAAATAAAATCTCAAACTACTCTTTACAATGAGGAAACTGTTGATATAATGATAATTAGAAGAGATAAAATAAACAAAACCCAATACGAAAAAAGCCCCTAATTTCAATCTACAAATGCAAGAGTTGAAATTTAGAGCCAAAAAAGGACTTGAAGAATTACATGTGTTGAAGGGCAAAGGAAGGGGACTTTGTTCTGTTCTTAAAATCCTTTGTAAAGGAATACCCATGTTGGCAAAATGAATGAAGATTAGATGTCATTTAACCAAATGGAGTTTAAAGATGAGTTTTTAAATGATCTAATATCATTATAACAAAAAACGAAAAAAAAAAAATCTTTTTTATAAGAAAATAGAATGAATGATTTGGGTTAGCATGTTTAGAATATTAACAATTGCGTTTTTTTTCCTCGTTAGTTGTGGCTTCCAAGTTGCCTAAAAAGCTCTATTAAGTCAAGTCATCGTTGAGAATAAGTCTCGCCTGCTAATGTTCGGTAGCCCGTCGCTCAGTTGGATTGAGCAAAGGTTCATTCGCTTTGAATTATTAGTTAAATAATAATAAAAAAAATTATTTAAATTTAATAATAAATATTAATATATAAATATTTTAATATTATTTTAAATAGTAAAATAAGTTTTTGAACGGATTTAACTCGAATTTAAAAAGAAAATAAATTTCCTACTCAGCCCTTGAATACATGTACTTAAATAATCAAGTGTGTCGAAAGCTTTGATTTCGAGAGTAACAATTATTTTTGATGTTTTTTTTTATACAAAAGAAGCTGTAGCTTAAAAATAAAAGAATGGTTAAAAATATTATGATTCGAATTTTAGATCTGTTGAATACCAATATGTTGTATAAACTAATTGAGTTAAGTTTATTTTTCGTGATAACTTATCTTCAACTTATCACGAAATAATCCTAGCCTTTGATTATGTTTTTAGAGCGTGGGACACGGATGTATTAAAACTTATATATTATTACTTATTTAATATATCAAAATTTATATAAATATATAATAAACTTAAATATTATAATAATTTAAAAAATAATATAAATATAATATAAATACACATATTAACAAATTTAATTATTACATTTTATCATAATACTTTTTTCTCCTTATATTCAACTTATTGATCTAACATTCCTCTTTTTTTGTGCCAATAAAAAAGATAGGAAGACAAAAAGAGATCATAATTCCCTTATCACTGCTCATTTGCTATGGGGTTTCATTTTAACTTCATAATTTACAATTTTTTTTTAAATGTTTCTTTGTTTACTTTCAAAATAATAATAATAAAAACAATTAACTTCAATTAAACTCCTTTTGTTGAGAAAACAGTGTAACACACATCTAATCATTAAACTTATTAACATTAAGATGTAATGTTTAATACCCATTTTTATTAGAGTTGTCCCCTCCCATCTCTTCCCAAATTAGATTACTTCAAATCATTTTTGTTTTTCCCTTTGCAAATTTTACCAAAATGAAGACAATTTTCTTCCTTTCTAATCTTGACAAAATGTCAAAATAAATCATAAACATAAAACAAAAACAAAACCAATATAGTTTGGTTGTACTCTGTTTTCCTCACCTATCATTTTTGTCATTTATCTTCATCAGCTTTGCAATTAATTAGACTTGAAGTGTACAAATTGTGATAAAAAAAAAATAGAAAAAAGAACTTGGTAAAGCCTTGAAAACCTATTCTTTCCTATGAATCAAGAAACTTGGTAAAAAAATTACATTGAAAGTGTTTGTACTATAACGAATAAAATATTTTAATTTTTTATATTATTAAATTTAATATTTTAATTTATATATTTTTAAAATTATAGTAAATAAAGAAAAATGATTAAAGATGCTGAAATATTATTTGAATGTCAATAAAATATTGATATATAATTTAAAATTTTAAATTTTATACATAAAAGTAACTCAAATTTAACCTTAAATCTTAACTTATTTTTGTGTAAAATTTAAAATTTCTTATCATAAGACAATAATTTTCTAATATCGTTAATTATTTTTTTCTTTATTATAATTTTATAAATATAAAAATTAAAGTATTAAATTTAATAATATAAAAATTAAAATATTTTCGGTGTTTCACGAACTTTTATAAAAGAAAAAAAAAACAATTCCTTTTTTTTTTCCTTAATCTTTTCTTTGTTCCTAAATTTTCACCCCAAAAATAGCCAAAATTCGGTTTTTTCCCCTTGAATGCTGGCTAGTTGAGTCTATTTTCAACTTTAGAGAACTGGGCGCTTCCCAACCCCTCTGTTAGCCTTTGCGGTTTTGCTTGACATGCAAGGATTTCAATAAGCAAACCTCTCTCTATCTCTCTCTCTCTCTCTCTCTTCCTTTCATTTCTCGTGTCTTTGTCGAGCTTACTTATGCCGAAAAGCAATGGCTTAACCAATCTTTCAATTTGATCTTCTGCTTGCTTAGTTCAAAAGATGCAAAATGAACAAAAAAATGTACCTGTGAAAACCCAATTTTTGTTGAGGGTTCTTTAGCCACCTAGATCTTGTTTATTACTTTTAACTTCACCTGGTTAATAAAACAGGGCATCGGGTTCTTTACTTACATTTAGTTTCAAGATTTTCCAACTCTTGTTGCTAAAAGAACCTTGTTTTTGATCTGGGCCTGACCCTTTTTTCCCCTTTCTTTCTTGTGCTTCTTTGAAGATAGTTGAGGTTTTGCTGGGTTATTTTAGCTGCCATTGAAGGGAACTTGATTTTCTTCAATGGAAAAGCATTCAGGTAAAGGAAAGGAAAAGGAGAAGATGGATTTTCAAGGTAATGGCTTGAGGGACGAACTTAAGAAATCTTGGAGATCTTTAGGCTTAGCTGATGATCACAGTACTACTGCTAGTTCAATGCTGAAGTTTCAGTGCAAAGTTTGTGGTAAAGAATTTGAGTCGATGAAAGCTTTGTTTGGTCATATGAGGCATCACTCTAGAAGAGAAAAGAAAGGAGCTAACGGTCAAGGATGTGGCAGAAAGTTTCAATCTTTGAAGGCTCTTACTGGTCATAATATGGGGCTACACCCTGTACAGCAGCTTGGGGTCAGTGGTGAATCAGGGCCTGGTGGTTTAAGGCAACACTTGGTCTTGGAGAGCATAACGGTGAAGAGAAAGAGATCAAAAAGAAGGAGGTACAATAATGCTCCAAATTCTTCACTTTCTAGGTTGAATGAATCATATGCTGGTGTCGTTGAATTTGATAAAGAAATGGAAGATGCTGCTTTATGTTTGATAATGCTGTCTAAGGGCGTAAGGAACTGGATTGAATTGAATAATTATTTTTGGAAGTCTTTTGATAATAAGTCTGAGATTAAATATCTGCATCCAAATCAAGAAATTATGCAGAACGACAATGGTGAGTCTTTGGAAGTGAACAAACCAACAGTGGCTAAGTCTGATTCTGCTGTATCTGCATCTATGAACGTTTTCTATGCGAATAATATAAGTGAATGTAAAGAATTGGATTCTGGGATTATGATTAATAAGGTAAAGAAGGTTGGATCAGAAGCTCCCAATGACATGCTCTATGGGCGTGTTGAATTCAGGAGGATGTATAAGGTGGATGATGATGATGAATCTGGATTTGAATTGTTTGATACTGAAATTGAGGAAAGAATTTCAGGGCAGGATTTGTTGGAAGGATTAGATTTAGCTGGTTTGAGATCCACAAAATCTAGTTCTTGCAAAGATCATGCAATGCTTGATGGTTGTGATGATGCTGAACCAGGAGGAGATTCTTTGAACAAGCTGATAAGTACTCCATTGAATTCTGAGATCTCCGATCATTCCCGGAACAAGAACAAATATAAGTGCAGGATCTGCAGCAAGACTTTCAAATCCCATCAGGCCCTTGGAGGTCACCAGACAATCCACAGAAAAAGCAATAGCTGTGCTCTAGAGCATATTGAGGATTCTGAGAAAATCACCCAGAGTTGCAGTTCTCCTGAAATTGAGGCCAGTCACAAGGTCGTGAAGGTCGAGTATGTTGGGAATTCAGTGGAGGAGGAAATGAATGGGGTGACAATTTATGGAACAAAGGGGTATAAAGTGCATGAGTGCCGAATATGTTTTAAGGTTTTTGCATCAAGGCAGGCTTTGGGTGGTCACAGGAGGTCTCACTTCTTGAAGAACTTGGAAACCATTGACAAACAGCCTGCAAAGCAGCTAGAATTTTTTGATATCAACGATCTTATTGATCTTAACCTCCCAGTAATGCATAATGAAGAGGCTAATGGTGACATCGGATTCAAGTTGTGTCGGATTGGAAGTGACTGCAAGAGTAAGACGCTAGTAAGCCTAGTTGCTAACTGATGAAAGGTGGTTCCAAATATTTCATTTTTCAGAATTTCCAGAGCCTAAAATTCTCTGGTACCTTTTCATTCAGATTGCAATGATGATTCATATTTGGAGATAGGACCTTGCAGCTGACAGCTGTTAACTGCCACTGGCTTAGTTCTAGCTTGCTTCTTTTAACTGATAATTGGTATGGAAAAGTTCATTGCCATTGATGCTTTTCTTCAGAGTTTCGATACTGTAATATGATTTTCGTTTTCTCGCCCTTTAAATCATATTGAAAAATATAAGAAAATTAGATTTCTATGAGATATATTTCTCGTCCTGTTGTTGAAATGTTTTGAAGTATGGCAAATCCCAGTGAATTTCGGGTTCTTTTCAGCAAAGCTGCCAAATATTAGGCAGCTACCAGAGAAGCCAAGAACTGGATGATCATTCATCAAAGAAATCTTCTTCAGTATCCAAGCAGTGAGTTCTAACCTTTACCTCCCCCACCCCCTCCCCAGCGGCCCTCCAAGGCTGAGGTTGAAATTAAAGGCCCTTCCCGGATTCAGATTCGCCTCTGCTGTCGATTCATAATCCTACAGTGAATTCATGGCCTCATCAATGATAAAACAGAGAAAACATCATAAACTATTGAATTTCTCTAACAGCCATGGCTAGATATGTTTGGCAGTAAAACTTCAAATATGCCAAATAATACACCATTGTTGTCTGCTGCATGCAGGAAAGAGTCTTCTGTAGACACAAGGCACAGCTAATATAATGCAAAAACAGATTATTCACCAATTGAGTAGGTTTTACCTTCCCATTGCCTCACCCTGATAAAGAACATATCTGGCCACATTTCTCGATCTTAATTTAAACCAATTCAAACCAGATCTGATTTATCTCTTCACAGTTCAATAATTAAACTTTTTAATGCCAGAATCTTGACCATCGTAACAAACAAGATCAAACATGCGAGGGGCAACCACGCAAAAGGCTTTTAAGAATACTTTATTGTGAAGCAAACTTAAACTTCTTGGCTTAGAGAGAATGTAACAATTTCTCATTCATGAAATTGAGAAGCCATCCATGGAATAACTGAACAAAGGTTAATGAGTTACAGTAGCTTTTTGCTATTGTTCAATAACAAAACTTCTTGATGGGCCAATTTCCATGGGCGTATAAATTAATTAGTTTTAAATGTTTTTATAATTTCATGTTCGATTGATATTTTATCAAATCAATCTTTGAATTTAAAATTTTAAATATACTCTTCATGCACATAAAATTTTATATTGATCCGATATTATATTATGTCAATCAACTATACTATTTTTCAAATATATATTTAACGATTGAATTTTTTTACACTAAATAAATAGTTAAATATTTTTAGTTCACTCGAATTTGAGATGCATAA
>JAQSVH010000014.1:999560-1011076 GCA_029448705.1 Adansonia digitata
TTATCTACATGATCTCACAATACCTTTTAACAGGCTTGCCCAGAGAATTGTGCAAGGGGACGTCCCTCAAGCTTTGATGAATCGTAAGGTGTGTGCTATGCCTTCAAGTTAACTAGCAATTTTTTTTTCTGGGAAAAACCAAATACCGTTTTTCAGGGGGGTTGTTGGGTGTGGGTTAGTGTTCTATGGTGACAATATTGCTACTCTATCCTGGCTAGGATGAAATAGTGAATGCTGACCAACTGGTTTCTTTCTACAGCTTATCTCACTTGACATGGGTGCACTCATAGCTGGGGCTAAATATCGGGGAGAGTTCGAGGACAGGCTGAAGGCTGTACTTAGGGAAGTAACAGAATCAGAGGGCCAAATTATCCTCTTCATTGATGAGATTCACACAGTTGTGGGGGCGGGTAAGGTTTTTGTTTTTCTAGTTTTAGAGGCTGATTATCCAAAACCTGTAAAGTTGGCTAAACTGTAAGAACCTTTGGCTGTTTATGTTGGGGTCTGTGTGTTATATCGGTTTGTGAAAGTTTATGCCTTCTACTGGATTGGAGATAATTGTTCTTCATGGAAATTATGTGTTTCTCTCCAATAAAATTCCAAGGTTGATAAACTGATTATACTTGATTCGTGTTCTGTGGAAATGGTCTCTATTTCAGGTGCCACAAATGGTGCAATGGATGCAGGCAATCTTCTGAAGCCTATGCTTGGTCGGGGAGAACTGAGATGCATTGGGGCAACAACATTGGACGAATATCGTAAATACATTGAGAAAGATCCTGCCTTGGAGCGTCGTTTCCAGCAGGTTTATGTTGATCAGCCATCAGTAGAAGATACAATTTCTATTCTCCGGGGACTTCGTGAGAGATATGAACTGCATCATGGAGTCAGTATTTCTGACAGCGCTCTTGTGGAAGCTGCAATCTTGTCTGATCGTTATATCAGTGGCCGATTTTTGCCTGACAAAGGTAATATATGCCTGAACATAACAAATGGGAATTGCCGGATTGGTGATGCTCATGCAAGTTGCAACCTGAGATTATAAAGTGCTATTGATTAATGGGTTATCAATTGTGACTAGAGTTGGAATAATTTGTAATGCACCACTAATGTATTTGACTATCTTCATGCTTTCTATTTTCCCACTTATGGGGATGGTTATTAGGTTTAAGACCTATGTTACACGGACTATGTGTGAGTGTTAAATAGGGGTATGTTCAATTTTTTCTAACTTTTTTCATGTATTTAGAGGGCCTTGCAAAGCATATTCCTTCACCTAAGTCCAAAAATGTGTTGAACATGGGTACTTCAAAAAAAATAATCATCAGAGCATAATACTTTAAGAATTAGCTGCTTGAGTTTCTTAACATCTAAGATATTTTTTGACACTACCTTTTTATTTTCTGAAATCATTTTTGAGGACTAATATATGGTTTCAAATTGCAGCTATTGATCTAGTTGACGAAGCAGCTGCTAAGTTGAAAATGGAAATCACTTCAAAACCCACTGCTCTTGATGAGATTAATCGTTCGGTACTGAAGCTGGAGATGGAGAAGCTGTCTCTGACCAATGATACTGACAAAGCTTCTAGAGATAGACTGAGCCGCCTCGATGCTGAGTTGTCCCTCTTAAAGGAGAGACAGGCTGAGTTGACTGAGCAGTGGGAGCACGAGAAGACCGTGATGACACACATTCAGTCGATAAAGGAAGAGGTATGCAAGCATTTGCTAGGAATTTCTGTCAAAGCTTTATTTTCTACTGACATATATTTTGTCATTTATCATCCACAAGATTGAAATGTTTCCAGATTTTGTGACCCTTTTAACCTATGTTACTCGGACTTTGGTGCGAGTGTCGGATGCAAGTATATGTCTTAAACGGATATGTTCAATTTTTCCAAGAGTTCCATGTATTTGAAGGGTCTTTGGAGGATCATATCTCCATACGCATGCCCGGATATGCGCCAAACACGGGTATTAGACATGGATGATTCAAGAAAAATGAAGAGTGGAAGCAACACAGCTTTTAACATTAATGTAGAATCAGATGAGAGGGCTGGCCTTTTATTTATATCATTTGAAGACATAATGAGTAGTCTGCTAACCATTTTATTTAAACAGATTGACAGGGTAAATATAGAGATCCAGCAGGCTGAGCGGGAGTACGATCTCAATCGTGCTGCTGAGCTGAAGTACGGGAGTTTGAACTCTTTGCAGCGTCAACTTGCTGATGCCGAAAAAGAATTAGATGAGTATATGCAATCTGGAAAATCAATGTTGAGAGAAGAAGTTACAGGAAATGATATTGCTGAAGTCGTTAGCAAATGGACCGGGATACCGGTTTCCAAGCTTCAACAATCCGAGAGGGAGAAACTATTAAATTTGGAGGAAGTGTTGCATAAACGTGTCGTGGGTCAAGATCCTGCAGTTAGATCAGTAGCTGAGGCCATCCAGCGATCTCGAGCTGGTCTCTCAGATCCCCATCGTCCAATTGCTAGTTTCATGTTTATGGGTCCCACTGGTGTAGGGAAAACGGAACTTGCTAAGGCCCTTGCATCCTACTTGTTTAATACAGAAGAAGCACTTGTTCGCATCGATATGAGTGAATATATGGAAAAACATGCAGTTTCAAGACTTATTGGTGCTCCACCTGGTTATGTGGGGTACGAAGAAGGCGGACAGCTGACAGAGACAGTTCGCCGCAGGCCCTATGCTGTAATTCTTTTTGACGAGATAGAGAAAGCTCATGCCGATGTATTTAATGTTTTTCTCCAAATTTTGGATGATGGGAGAGTCACCGATTCGCAGGGTCGTACTGTGAGCTTTACGAACGCTGTCATCACTATGACTTCAAATGTGGGTTCACAATACATTCTGAACTCAGATGAAGACACACCGAAAGACATGGCTTATGAAACTATTAAGCAGAGGGTGATGGATGCTGCAAGAGCAATCTTTCGACCCGAGTTCATGAATCGTGTTGATGAGTATATAGTGTTCCAGCCTTTGGACCTTGAACAAATAAACAGTATTGTGAGATTACAGGTAAGTTCCTCTTCGTGAATTCTTTGTGGCGTAATTGCTTGCATGTGCACTTCCACGATCTGGATTTTGTCGTGGATAGTTTATCACTACCTTGACCTTTTCTTCCGTGTTTGTTTTACAGCTGGAACGCGTGCAAAACAGGATTGCAGATCGTAAAATAAAACTTAAGGTGACAGATTCCACTGTTCAGCTTCTCGGAAATCTGGGTTATGATCCAAACTATGGTGCTAGACCAGTCAAAAGAGTGATTCAGCAGAACGTGGAAAATGAACTTGCCAAGTGCATCTTGAGAGGAGAGTTCAAGGATGAAGATACCATCTTAGTCGACACGGAGCTAATGGCATTTGCAAATGGCCAGCTCCCCCAGCAAAAGCTAGTCTTCAAGCGACTCGACGATGATGATTCTGATACTCAAGCAACAGATAATAGCGAAGAAGCTTTATCACAGACTATCTGAAAGTTGGTACTAAAAATGTTTTTGCCTAAATACTGGAAGTATTACACAATTTTGCATGGTGAATACCTTAAGCTTTACTCTTTGAATCTCTCATATTGTATTTGACTTCTCTTTTAAATCACAGACTCACAATTTATATCCTAGATATATATTCTTTTACCGATGGTTGTAATATGTTCAGTTTATAGAAGTAATCATGGCTCAGGATGTTTTCTTCGGGCCTGTGTAAGACAGGTGTTGGAATTGAAACCAGTAAGTAAAAAAACTTGACCTTAGGTCGAACCGTTTGAAACTTTCAGATCATTGTTTCAACTGGTTGGAACGGTTGAATCGGATTGTTCAATTAAAAAAAGATTAAATATTAAATTAACGAAGAAATGGTTATTTATTGGTTGAATTTATTTTTTGCCGGTTCATTGGATGGTTTTTTGTATGTATCGAACTAGATAGGCCATCCGCTCCCAATTGAACCACTTGGAACATCGATCTGGTTTTTTTCAACATTGATTAAAAACATTGATATGTCATCCGTTTGTTTAGACATTGATGTGACTATCATTTAATGTCTGAGTGAAATGAACAAGGTGTTAGATATCCATCATAAATCTTGCCATTTACTTTCAAATTCCTGTTTATTCTTCGGACTGCAATTCTATAAAACATCTGAACATCAGCAAAATAGAGCTGTTCCAGGCATGGCTCCAAAAGCCACGCACACAAACACACACGAGAGCAATGGGTTTCAATTTATGGCCTCCATTTTCAATGGTTTTGAATTTATGGCCTCCATTTGTCAGGTGAAGCTCGCATAAAAGGATTCCTCTGGTTCGCATGTTCTCAAAAGACTTATATTTAGCAACAAAACAGTTCATTTTCATTGAGATAATTCATTGGATTCCTCTGGGTGCAAAACGTACTCTCAATGCTAAAATCCGTATATTTTTTAAAACCTAAGGTACAAATGTTCAAGTTTATTTTACAAAACACGTAAACTTCCTTTTTTTTTTTTGGAGGGGGGGAGGGGGCCTATATGCATGATCTTCTTATAATTCGAAAAGTAGAGAATTCGATATTAGCACATTTATTATTAATAGAGGTATAGTTAATGAAAAATTTTTAAATAAAGAATGATGCAATAAGAATTGTATGATAATATCAAACACATCATTTCAGAAAAAATGAACCTGTTAATTTGTGAAATTATGAGCCAAACCCATCACTTTCTGCTATACATGCAAATTCATACACGCAAGGCACTCAGCAACATAGTCACCTGTATGTGACAAAACAAGGAGACATCTGATCCAATAACTTTGGATATCCGAATCCGATATCCGGCACATATGCCAACTCTATTATGGTCAGATCCTCTTCTCTTGGCCCTATAGTTTTTGGCTTTGAAGTTTGTCACGAATAGTAATTAATCATCTATGCCGGTAGGACCTCCTCTTGACTTCAAATTGATCTTTTCGCATCTTCTGAAGCATCAAAGCTCTTGTTTTACCATCAGATTTGAGACCAAGCTTTTCCATTTTGAAGTACAGCTTCTTCGCTGAATCAACTTTGCCTCTTAAGCACATTCCTTGAATAACAGCATTATAAAGAGAAACATTTGGTGGAACTCTCTGTAAATGACCAAAAACACACACAATTGTTAAATGTCAATCTTTACAAATTCAAGGGATCTACTAGCAGTTTTCAAAGGAAGATAAGAAGACTAATCATAATCTTTTTGGTCTTGCGGAGTTCGTATAAAATTCAACATTGACACCAAGACCAAGTAAATTTTTTTAAACCTTCTCATAATGGAACCTGTTTGACCATGACTACGCAACTTCATAACTTCTTTCATTTCATTCATCATGCATATGGCGCCTAACTTATGTTGCCCCGATTTCCCATTTTTCTTCAAATACCCGTATCTGGAACAATTTCCAATATGGATACAGGGATATGACCCTTCAAAATCCCTCCAAATACATTGAAAATCATAGAAAAAATTAAACATCCTCATGTTGGAAACATACCCATATTTGACACTCACACCCCAGCTCAAAGTAACATAGTGCCTAACTACAAAACACAAAATGGAATTTCTATTCAACTCCGGTAAGTGAGGCCCTTATTGACTGCTAATAAAATAACAATGATAACATTTTGTGATGTTGGTCAATGATGAAGCCTTTGTCCTATCAGGGAAAAAATGTTTTAATCTTAGTTTATACTTTAGATGCTCCAAGTACCATAAGTAGTTTCTTCCAAAAAAATTTTGTTTAAAAAGAAATCAGGAATATCACTTCGCATTCAGTAGCATGCATCTAACAGACTTTAGAACTCCAAGTTTAGTAAAAAAGTTGCTTGCAGATCAACTAAATGAAGATAAGCTAAATTCATTTAAACAACAAAATATTCATTTAGAGCATATTAGTGTAGCATGTCCGAAAATGTAAGCTTACGTATAAGATTTCCTCCACTTCATCCCAAAGAGATCCCCAGATGCAGTTTCTTAGTAGTGACAAATGAGTAAATGTATCGGGAATACACTTCTGATGAATCATGTGGTCATAAACTTCCAATGCAACTTTCGGTTTCCTGGCAGTCTCGCAAGCGCCAATGACGAGATTATATGATGCAGTCGAAACCGACAATCCTGAAGCTTCCATTTGCCATAAAAGCTGCAAGGCCCTATCCCACGAACCAAGCTTCTGGCACGACATTAATGCAGTGTTGTAGAGATGAAGATTCACTGGTGTCCTCTGTTGTCGTATTCTTTCAAAGAGGTGAAGAGCATCGGCATGTTGATTCGCCCTATACAAAGCGCTAAGCAGTGAATTCCATGTGAAAGCATCCGGTTTATGACCCAAGGATATCATAATATCATATATTTTAAAAGCTAATTTGACCTCTCCAGCTTTTCCAAGTGAATTGATTAATGCATTGCATGCTACTGGATTTGGCTTCAATCCATCATTCAACATTTTCTGAAAGATAGATAATGCTAAATCCCATTTCCCTTCCTTTGCACATGCGCTAATCACAGCATGCATTGTGTCATCCCGGGGTTCTAGTTTGTTTTGAATCATCTCATAATAAGCATCAAGTGCCAATTCGCTCTGACTACAACGAACAAAAATGCTAACTAGCAAGGAATAAGTGACTTGTGTTCCAATATAGCCATTTTCCTGGATTCTTCTCCACAACCTCTCAGTTTCAACCCAATTATTCAATCTTCCACAAATAGATATAACTGTATTATAAACAATCACATCAAAACATTTTCTCTGATCGGAATCCCCTTCCAATTCTGCAAACATATCAAGGGCTGCATCACAACCCTGAGTATCTGCAATGGCTTTCAGTATTAAGCTATAACTATGCCCTGTAATAATATCATTGGTCTTCATGAACTTGAAAGTTCTCAATGCATCATCAAGCAGCCCATTTCTTAGCATGCAAGAAAGAAGCGAATTGTATGCATGAGCATTGGGTTGAAGACCTGATAACTCCATTGATCTAGACAATTCCAAAGCACTTCTAAGCTTGTTGGACCTACTAAGCATCAAAATTCTTCTTGATAATTCGTCTTCGTTCCTTTCCTCCAAAAAATGTACCTTGCTATCATCATGTACAGCATCCTTCCCCTTTGAACTTGTTGAAGGCTGACCAATAATACTTCGGGGCTCAAAATCCAAATTTTGAGCAACCACCAAATTTCCCCAAGGAGGCAAATTTTGACCCAAAGAATCCAACTCAAATTCTTCTTTCTCTTTTTGAATCAAACTATTTTCATCATCATCTTCGCAAACCATCTCAGATTCAAAACTAGCAGCCATTTTCATTACTTTAACCCTCTTATCTATCCTAGTGGACTCGAATTGCGAATTCATCCTTGCCATTTTCGTAGGTAAACGACCAAACCAAACATAGTTATCAATTTGCATCCAAACCATGTTTAGCCTAGATTGCACTACACGCCTTCTGCAAGTTTTCGTAGCCAAAGCACCATAGAAGCAACCATAAAAACACCTAAAAGAGACAGTATATCTACTTTGGCTGTATGAATGATACCGGCGTCCAAACCGATTCGATAATATAGTAAACGAAGTTGCTTTCCTCAATAATTCTCCCATAACCAAACACAAGAGAACATCAATAAACAAATCAAATAATAAAAACTTCACTAAAAATTCGACCTACATGAGCAAAAGCCCCCAACGTTAAGAGCATGAACAAACCAATTGTAAGATAAACTTTAAGCAACACAACCTTCTTAGTTCTCCGAAGAAAGCATATTACTTTGGCATAAACCAGTAAAAAGTTTTGAACTTCGGGGCTCAGACAAGCAAATAGAAAAGACCCATTTCAAGTTTAAAGCTTGAAATCAGAAACAAAGAAATTAACCCTTCTTGCTTTTAAATAAAACAGAGTTACCTGCAAAGAGCTATGGAACTTCAAAGATAGTAGTGAGTAGTGGGAGATGGAAGAACCTTCACTCTTTTTTCTCTATTTTTTTTTTTTTAAGATAATAGCTGAAACGACAATTTTTTTATGGGCTTTCTAAACACACCGTTTTAACCTCTTTAAATTCTAACGTAAGCAGCTCGTACCCTACCACCGCAGAAGAAAATTGAGAACAGTCTCACTCTCTGAAGAATCGAACAAAATGGGTAATTTTTTTTTTGTACAATTTTTTTGTTCTTAATTCTTTCTAGAATTGATTTTTATTTTTGATTGGAATGATCCGAAGAAGAAGGAAAAGATTTGGGAAAAGAATCAAAAGAAGTGAAGGAAGGGGTGGCATCAATAGCATTGCTGCCAAATGGGTCCCTTTCAGGCCACTTCATTCAGCTTCCTCAATCTATCTGCTATGGCCTCCATGGCACTGGTACTTCCTTTTTACTTGTAATTTATCCTCAATTTTTTCATCTTTGTTTTTCTTTTAACTTGCTAGTAACAGGGTTCTTTTTTTTTTTTTTTTCAATTAATTTCATGTATAAATCATTTCTTTATGATTTCACTAATGGAAAAATAAGAAGGTCTCAGACTATGGACAATTTGTGGGAAGTTGTCTGTAAATTGCTTTGCTTTGTTTATTACTTTTATTTCCTTAGGTTTGTTTAGTTTTGATTCATTAGTTACACCAATGTCTATTAGCAAAGTTGTCTTAATGTAAAAAATGCTCCCAGATTGCTACACATTTCAACAAATGATTGACTTGTAATCTCAAACGGCATATGCTAGTGTCTATAGATTACTTGAACTCGAGTGTGAATATCGGATACAGTTTTTTTTACTTTTTTTAAAAGTTTTCTTATGTATTTGGAGAGTTTTTGGAGGGTCATGTCTACATAGCCATTTTTTAAAATGTGTTAGACAGAGGTACTTAAAAAAACATAAAGAGTTAGAGCAACATAGATGGAGAGTGTAATTTAATCTTCTAGAGCCATTCAATATCCTGGATAACTGAATCATATTATGTTTATTTCATTGCTTGAAGAATTGGCTTGTGAGATGGAGTGCAGCAGGGGTGAGGACTACCGCTTGATCAAGCTTACAATCATAGACTACAATGTATGCGTCCTAATTGTGTTCCAAAAAAATTCCACCTTTTTTTTTTTAAATTAATTTTTCTCTAATTTGTTTTAGTAATATGACAGAGTAAGAAAGAGCATACTGTTATAGTGGAGTGTAGAGGGCATGATGCTGCTCGGTTCCGTAACATTGACCATGCTCATGGGTAAGCCGGTCTTAAAACTACTATGTTACTCCGACTATTATTTTCCTTGAAGTACCTGTGTTCGATACGTATTCGAACATAAATATGAGGATACAATGCAATGCTCAAAATGTATGAAAAACAAACCTATCCGTATCAAGATTTACCCCTGAGTCCGAGTAGCATAGTTAATCGTCCATGTTTGATGTTAATATAAGTGACATTTTTTTACCTTCTTATCGCTTGTCTCTCAACTTGTAGACTTTATATTATATATCCTGATACATCTTACTGTTAAAATCAATTTTCCCTGCACTGTCATAGTGTCGCTGGTCCAAGAGTCAGTCCGTTGAGTCTCGGCCCGTGACAATAGCATATGGATAACAATTAAAAAATGGCATATCTCGTTGAAATTCATTTTGTTGAGACAGTTGGGAGAAGGATGTTGTGGATATGGTTGAACAAAAAGAAGGGAAGAAGAAGATTTCGATCTCTTTCGAGTGCGAGACACTGAAATCAGATGAAGCAGCTGAAGATCATATAAAGCAGTTCACGCCTAAACTATCCGGGCTAGATGCTGTCGGTATGTAATCTTAGCCATTTTTTTCCTTTTATACCTAATGTTAGGTAACTCTTGTTTACTATGCTGCAATTCGTCTCCTTCAAACCTGCAATATGTTATAGATTCATGACAATTTCAATTTAACCTTAAGCTAATTAAGTTTTTGTTTTCGTTTTTCCTCTGCTCCAAACTTCAAGCTGAAATGACCTCTTGTTCCGAACAACCCATAACTAAGTTACTTGGACTCTATGTGAGCGTCGGGCATGGGTATGTGTCATGGGTAATGTCAAATTTTTTTTAAAGTTTTTTCATGTATTTAGAGGGTCTTAGGAAGATTATCTCCCCATACCTATGTCCAGATATGTATCGAAAACATATATCAGACACGGATACTTCAATGAAGAGTTGGAGCAACATACCCTGTAAAATGTTCCCCTATATTCCAGCTTTTTTCTGATATCTGCTGTTATGTTACTGAAACTCTTCATTTTCTTTGAAATACCCGTGTCGGATATATTCTTGGACATGGGTCTCCTAATACATGGAAAACTTTGAGAAAAAAATTGAACATACCTATATTTAAAACTCACACTTGAGTTCGAGTAATATAGATATGCTGCCTTTTTTTTTTTCTGTTTTGACCAAGCCTCATATCTGCCCGATAAAAACCCCTAACTGGAGTTTGGAATCTATGCAGTTAATATTGGAAGGATGAGCATATCAGGGATGGATTTTGAAGCAGAAGCAACAGATTCTAGGCAGTATTTATCAACTGCTTAAAGATGTATATTCTCCTAATGTAATTCACCAGAATATGGACATATAAAAACCATCTAATCTATAGTTTCCGTAATGAGTTGAATCTTTAAATCTCACTGATATCTGTAAGATGAGTTAACTAGTGCATATTTCAATCACATTACCATTCCTGGATTCAAATCCCAAATTGATTCTATTGTGAGAACCAAAGCTTTCTAACCTCGTACTCAACCACTTCAACCATTTCTGAAGACCTTGTGTTAGGGGGGGCATTTGGGGATTTAATTTTCTTTATGTATGATTTGATTTCTTGTGTCAGATAAAATCATTACCCACAAGGTGGAGAAAGCGAGGTCATTGGTGTTTATACCGTAAAATTGATTTTCAACGAAATGAAAAAGAAACATTGTATAACCATTTATCAACATCTGTATTGTAAAATTGATTTTTGACAATAAAAACGAAACCGTTGTATAACTATTCATCGTTATTTATATAGTAAAGTTGATTTTCAATGAAATGAGAAAAAAAAAAAAAAAACATTGTGTGATCATTCATCAGCTTGTCACTTCCCAAATTGGATAAAAGTGCAAACGTGTAGCTGCAAAAGTACGTTCTCCGACTGGGTAAAAGTGCAAAACTATAGCTGTAATGGCAACAGAAATAATAGTACTTTGTAAGCTTACTGTAAACTTAGTGTTAAGAGATGCAACAAGTAGAAACACCCAACAGATTTTCAAAAGTTGAGGGAAGATCGATGGATGGTTGACTCACAGAGATCGAAAGCTTGCAAGATTGCCATGCCATAACATGATGATGGTATAGGAAATTGACAGTTTGTTCTTGGATAATGAAATCCCATAACTATTCCGTCAGAATTCAGACTCCAAACAGCAAGTGAACATGCCAGATTGTTATAAAGCTAGTTTTGGGAAAATGATTTTTTTTTCTGTACAAAGAGATCGCAGCCCAAAAAAA
>JAQSVH010000014.1:1018927-1029379 GCA_029448705.1 Adansonia digitata
AAATAAAACAGGAAAGTGAGGAAACCTACCAAAATAAAGAAAAAGAAAAAGCTGAAGTTTACTCTCAAACCCATCTCAAAGTTCACTTTTTTGGAAGAAACCCATTGTTCCAAACAATACAAAAACCAAAACCCACATTATATTTTCTCTCAAAAATCCCAAAAAAAGAAAAACAAAACAACCTTCTTAAAGGTAAGGAAAAACAAAAAGGATAAGAAAAGTGCTGATAATAAGGGGGAAGTTATACCTTTGTTATTCACAACTATTAACTCTCTCTTTCTCTCTCTACTCTCTGTTTAACCCGAAAGCTTAGAAAAGGCAACTGAAAAGAAAAATGAAATGAAGATGACTGAACTAAAGGGTTTTGCAGGCTTTACTATGGAAGTTCACAGAAAGGTTGTTGCTTTGTTTTGCTTGAAGAACGTGAAAGTAACTGTTGGCTTTGTTTTGTTTTTTTTTTTTTTCCCCTATGTTTGGCAATTTGGATTGGTTGGTTTGCAGATTTTTTATCACACTAACATAAAACTGCAATGACGAATTCATGAAAAGAGCTTAATTAACTTGAGTTCGTTTTGATGTATTCAACCTCACCTCAATCGTTATTGAACCGACTTGCATTCTTTAGAAAGCGTAACAAAGTTCTAATAATCTTGAATAAATTAAATACATATATTAAATAAGGAAAGTTTATTATTTTATAACAGTTAAAGCACTTTTTCATTATTTTATATAATGGGAGATTTCACAAAAAAAAAAAAGATTGTTCCAAATATAATATAATCGAATCCAACTGTGAGTTGTCCTCTTGAATTTCTAGTCCCTTGCAAATGCCATCGATCTAGACTGGTTAATTATGATTTGAGTTTGATTACTTTATTCAAATTTAAATTTGATCTAATTTATTTTGGTAAGAAAATGTAACGACTTAAAATTAATCAATCAGAATTTGAAATAATCCGAATTTACAATAATTTAAATTTAAAATGATCAGAACTTGAATTGACTTTAATAATTAGTCTAAAATGATCAGAACCCAAAATGTTTAGAACCCAAAATGATCAAACTCGATAAACTTAAGTGTTGAACCTAATTAATCAAAAACGGATTAACTTTAATGTTAAACCTGATTGATCGAATCTAAAATAACATAAACTTAATTAACCCAAGTGTTAAACTTGATTAATTTAAAATAGAAATGACTCGAAATTAAAATGATTCGAACTTGATAATGATCTAAAAATTTAAAGATCCAAAATGACTTTACTCGCACTAACCCCACCTAGAATCAATCCAATTCATCCAATGGACAGATTTAAATCGATCCATCCCTAACTTGATTTATGAAGCATGACAAATAGTTTTAATGCCATCCAAAATTAATTTACTTCTACAGAAATCAAGAATTTAAATAGTGGTCACTACTTTGTGATTTCGATTTTTTTTATAATATTTACAATCGATATTTAACTCCGTCGATTGCGGTAACATTCATTTAGAGGTGTGCATGGGCTGGGCCATGCTTGAGCGTGATAGTAATACACTTTATGCTTTGCCCAAGCTCGTCTCGACTTAAAATATGAGCTTAAAATTGTCTAGATTTACTCATATTTGTAAATGGGTTTAAGCTAGTTTAGGTACGTTCATATTATATTTTTAATTTATTTTTTAAAAAAAATATATTTTTTAAATTTAATATTTTTTATTATGTTTTGAGGTATAAAGAATTTAACATAATTTTTAATGTTTATATTAAAATATTATATATATTTATTTCTCATATGATAAAAATTACATATATATATATATAAAGATAAAATTAATATATATATCATATAATTGAAAAATCACCAGACCAGGCTTGAGCCTTGAATGATAGTGTTAAAGCCTGAGCTATTTTTTAAATAGTTTTTTTTTTTACATAAACTGATTTTTTAAACTTAATATTTTTGTTCTAAATTCTCTCAAATCTTAGACGAGCTTTTGGACTTGGGCATATCGCAAATGTTGAAAGGGCCTTCAGACTTAAACATGTAGCTTACCCATTTTTTAAATGGATCTCATTTTTTTGCTTAAATTTATTTTTTGAGCTTAATATTTTTACTCAACTCTTATAAATATTGAACAGACTTTTAGACTTGAACAAATAACTCAATCTATAGACATCTATAAATTCATTATGTCTGCAACTAAAATAATTACGATATAATTAAAAATGTATACATTATCGCAATTTAAATCCTTTGCGGAAACGTATAGATAGACAATAAATCAAGGGGATGCTTGAATAAAAAATGAAATGATTCACTTCACAATAGCTATTTTATTCATAAAAGCCCTTGGTTCAATTCCAAAAGATTTGATGGACAATATCTGTAGAAACATTTGTTCCCAGCTTGTGCCATGCATTACTCTTATTTAGTTCACAAATTTAAATTACGATCGAGAATTTGTTTTCAGTTACGTTATATTTGTTATGATTGCAGACGTGTTAGATATTATTACGGTCATAATAATCGTAAATATATATTTTTTATTTTATACAATTTACTGTAAAACATAATAATTATAATTTAAGAAGCGCATATATGAACACATAATATGGGCACAACACAAACACAATGATGTAAGAATTTTTAAAAAAATAATATACAGATAATGCTTTTATATAATAATATACAAGAAAAATATAAAATTGACATTTTTCAATTAAATATTAACATATAAATTGCTTTTCAATTTTTTTTTTTTGCAATTATTTTGAATTTAAAAAACTTGAATATTAAAAAAATTTATTAGAACTAAATTAATCATTGTTAAAGGTGTTCAAAAGTTGAGTTACTTTTCTAATATTTGAAAGGATCAGAGCAAAAGTTTTAGATATGAAAAATAGGTTTAAACAAAAAATTAAGCACATTTAAAATAACGTTTGGCCTTTGACTTTTACTTTAAAAGCTTAAGCCCAGCTCGCTCAGCCTATTTTTTAATTATATAATAAATATTAATTTTATATTTTATGTTAGATAATTATTATGATATAAAATTTACATATAGATAATATCATATTGTAAATATTAAAAGAATTAAGTTATTTAAAATTTGAAATTTAATAAAGAAAAAAATTAAATTATTAAAGATTAAATTTAAAAAAAAATTAGAAAAAATTATGAACGGGCCTAAACAGGCTTAGATTACTTTTTACAAATATGGGCACGCTTGAAAAAATTTGAGACCTATATTTTGAGCTGCGCCGAGCTTGGGCAAGCATAAATGATGTTAATACCAGTCTAGGCTCAACCTCACTCATAAACACGTATACTCATTATTGAAGAAAATGCAAAAAAAAAAAAAAAGAAAAAAGAAAAAACTTCATTGTATGTTTCCAAATGTGTCCAACCATATTTTAATGACGTTCAATTTAAAAAAAATTTTTTTAAGTATTTTCACACGTCCAATATGTATTCCACAACCTTATCCGCATCGAACACGTAACAAAAGTGTATGCGCTTCATATATTATAACCATTATAAAAAAATATTATTTTGTTTACTAAATTTTAAAATAATCTATGGAGGCAATTAACCAAGGCAATATTTATTACGTTCACTATCATAATAAATACGATATGAGTAAAAATATTCTACGATCTATAATCACAATTTAAATCCTTGATGATCGGTTTTATAAACGTTTATTAATCCTTGTACAAATATTAAAAATGAAAAATTCAAGTAACATAAAAAATAATCCTTGCACGATCAAGAAAAACCAGATCCAGAATTATGGAAAAAAATTCACGTGTGTCGAAGGCTCAAAGCTCAAAATTGCTACGAAGTAAAAGCATATTAGTTTTCATTTACGTTGCTCCAACTCTTCATTTTTTATAAAGGATTTATAATTGATACATATTTAAATAGTGATATAAGAACCTTAGAAAACAATTGAAAATATTTATTTTGAATACATACTCATATCTGAGGCTCGCATCCAAGTTTGAGTAACATAGGTTTCTACGACATCCTTCGTGACCACTCAAACATTAGAATATGTGAGATCAAAAAATTAAAGCCATACATACTAACTTAGACTAAAAACGAAATATACAAACCTGCAAATCATATATCAAGCCATGCTTGACCCATAATTGATTGCTTCCATCCAAACCCGAAAAAAGATCAAACAGAAGAAAAATCACATATATGTATAAGATAGATCCAATAAAAACAGTCTTAACTGCCTAAGTACAAGTAGATGTATACGTCACACCAAGTGCCCGACGGGGTAGACAAAATGCTTCAATCCCACAGAAAGCTAGTTGGGTCCTTCTCCAAGATTTGCATAACCACTTCAACCGTATACTAACCAAGAGCTCAGTTATATGCAGAGCGCTTGCTTCTTTGTCTCGGAACTTTGGTTGGCGTCGGATGAGCAAATCCCAGAAATAAGAATCAAAACAATCACACACGAGCTCAAATGAAATGTTTATCAATAGGAAAAACCTATTAGAGATGAAGTTCTTGAGAGCTTTGAAGAAGGACTGCCATACACTTGAACACTGGAAATTCGTCGAATCAGAGATTTAATGGTCTTCGGGTAAAAGATCATGCTATACGTGCAAACTTAGAGTCACCATACGTGCTGAACATGAAACTGATTGCATCTCAAGTGATGATCTCTTCCAAAAGCCAGTCTAAACTAGGATATGCAAAGTACAAAATAAGAAACGAAGGGAGTGCAAACAGAACAGTTATAAGTATATACAGGGCCAAGATTGCCGCACTGGCAGGAATCACATACACGATGATCAAGAGAAATATGATGATTAGTGGGAACTTGGCAGTAAGATGTATAAGGAACACAAAATATTTCCGAAGCGAAGATTGTATTCTTTCCGAATTGAAGAAATTGGCAAGATGAATACGATTGTGGTTCAATCCTGATGGCTCCGAATGATGAGGATACAGTCCCCTTCCATGGTTACTCTGAGTCACTTCGTTTCCTATAGCTAAATTGTTGTCTGATGACAAGTCTGGCCGACGATCTTCACAGAAAGAAGAATGAGACTTCAGTCTACCATCATTCATGCTCTCAACCATCCAAAGTAGAAAATAGTTCTTCCGAGGGAACTTGAGATTTCCCTGATAAACCAGACGAAAAGACAAGAGATTGCACCAAGGGCAGGAGATGAAAAGTGGAAGTTGAATTGGCAGAGTCGGAAATTTCATGACTGCCCATTGAAGTCCTAGAATGCAGTTTTTACAAAGGGTATGACCACACCATAAAACATAGGGCATGTTTTCTACAATGTTGAAGGATTCACAACATATTGGGCAGTCTAGACCTTCATCCCTGCTAACTACAGAAGAACTTTCTTCGTCTGAACATTCTGATAAAGCATGAGTTTGCTTTAGAGAATCATTTTTTGGTCCAACAGTACCAGCAATGCAGTTGGATGCAAAACTCCACATGTTGATAGGAGGAACATAACATAAGTGATTACAACATCATGTTCAAGTACCGGAATCCAAACCCCGAGAATTACAACATAATGTCAAAACTGCTAGGTGCAAATACCAACAGGAATGAGTACCAAGAAAACAACCTGAAAGGAAAAATAAGAAGTAAGAATAACAATCGCCTATCATAGGCACTTTAGGCAGCAACAGTTCAGCTTTTTTAACCGCATGCAACTATTGTTAAAGTATCAGTCTAGCAGTTCATTTGGACTTAACCTATCATTAATACGAACGCATACTACACTGCAAACCAAAAGGGAAAACAGTAAGATTTCCTCGTGTATAGATCTTCAATAAACAAACAAGAAACTAAAAACCATTGTGGTTAGTAAGCAACAAAGTGAAAATTCTACACCGGAGGGAATGATTAATGGCCTTCTAAGTTGGAAGTAAGCCTAATTCAACGAAGTATGTCTTCAACTCTTAATTCTCATCTCAGAAAAAAAAAAAAAAAAAATCTCACACAAAAACCAAATCTATCTACTCTCAGATTAGTTTTAAGCAGAGTACTTGACATAAACAAATGTTCTCTAAGTCTATATTACTCAGACTCGGGTGCACGAATATATGCCTAATACGGATATGTTCAATTTTTTAAAAGTTTTTTTATTTATTTAGAGATTCTAGGAAAGTCATGTCCCAATACTCATATCCAGAGATGGGTCAGAAATGAGTGTTAAACATAGGTGCTTCAAGAAAAAATGAAAAGTCAGAAGCAACATAGCTAGCCATCTGCTTGATGCCAATTGTCTTTCGTCAAGCTATATAGACTCTAGATTTACAGGTGCAGCCATGCAAATTTGCCTTGAAACGATATCAGAATTCAATTTCAACTTACCCTGTTATCCAAGCTAAGACAAGCTAAAATAAGTTATCATAAAACTTCATTTTTATGTCGGATCCTGAGATAGCAAAGATTATAAACAAACATCCGATTCCTGCAAATGACAAATCATCATAAATCAGAAAAAAAATTGAAAATACCTCCTCGAAAATCATAGTAAACAAAACAGGTAAATTGATCATTGACAATCGGGGAATAAAAGAACCGAAATCACCAAGTTGAATCGGTAATTGATATATACAAGAAAATAAAACAACCCAGAAAGTAAAACACCTTGAATAATCATTTAATATAAAACCCAGAAAGAAACTAAAGTTAGAAAACATAAAAATGAAAGTTCTGAGTTTGGAAAAAAAACGACCCAATAATGAACTCAAACACAAAGTACCCAAAAAAAAGAGTATGGTCTTTACAATTAAAGAGCATCTTTTAACAGTAAATAATAGAGACGAAAAAAGATAGAAATTTGAAATAATGATCTTACAGAGTATTGAGTATCTTGACTTGATGATAACAAAGAGAGACAAAGAAGAAGAAGAAGAAGAAGAAGAAGAGAGCTTCAACTCTCTCTCCTTTTCTTTCTGCTTTTTATTGTTCCTATGATTCTAGATTTTGGAATTTGACTGCTAAAAATGGGGGAAAAAAAAAAACAATATGAAAGGAAAATTGAGTTTTTAATTTGCATTTAAAAAAAAAAAAATCAAGAATCAAGGATCGTAGTGGAATATATTTATTATGGAAAGGGGACCAATGGCATGGACTTTTCTTTCTCCCTTAGTCTCCTTGATTATTTGTGACTGCCTTCAACGCCCCGTTTTTAGTTGTTTTTCTTTTATTTATTCCATTATTTTTCCTGAAGATGTGTAATAATAAAATATATAATTACTGCTTGCTAGAATGGTATGGTATTTGTCATTTCCATTTTCTTTCACTCTTTTAATTTTTTTTTAAATTTAATATATTTATTTAATCTTTGAATAATAATAATAATAATAATAAAATTGTTCATCATTGAACAGGCATTTTTTTCTTCATTTTTTTTTTTGGGTTTCAAAGGTAAGATGAAATTATTATCGATTTGGTATTGAATTCATACTAGTTAAAGATTATTTTATTATTATTCTAAAAAAACTTATATTTAATATATTAATTTTTATTGAATTTAAGAAAAAATAATATATTAATTATAATTTTTTTACAAATAATACCTTAATTACATATTATTTATGGTAATAATATTATATTAAATGCAATAAATATTTTATTACATTAAATGAAAAATATTTTATGTATAATAATAACAATTTTAAAATACCGGCATTCATTAATTAAATTTATTTAATAATTATGATTTTTGTGTTCCTTGAATAGTGATAATGAAAGTTCAAAAAAAATGCTTATATATATTTTAAACTAAAAGATGAAATTGTACAGTAATATATTCGATTAGATGTCAGATTATATATGTTTAATATGAATATATTTAGATGATTTTATTCAATACGTATATCTTACTATCCATTCAATATAAATGTCATAAACAAATATTTTTATAGAATGAGAAATCTGAATAATAAATACGTGAGGTCAAAAAGCAAAATTTAAAGTTATTCGATTTTAATCGAGCTTACAAAGCAATAGTGAAAGACTCAAAATTTGTTTTAAAAATGCTATATTTAATCCACTTTGACTAATGGCAAATATAGTAAAATTCTATCCAATCTAGTAGAAAAAGACAATGCAATTAGGAAATTCAAGAAAATCACAACATTTCTTCATTGGGAATAAGTTTTATTATAAAGAGGAAGATATAAGTCCTTTAAACATTTCAAACCCACCAAAATGTGAGAGTTATTGAACAATTTTTATAATGTACTTTTATTTTTGGTTCCGAACCTTTGACCTATTGGATATTATTACTTAAAATAGATATATGAACGGAGTAAAGTTTCGGGTTTGAAACTGTACTTTTACTATACATTATTTTTCACCTTTCAAAATTTTTAATTGGGGTTTGATTAAGCTTCATAGAAAAGCTCTTGGACCAACCAAAATTTACAGATTTTGTGCTAAGTTCTATTCAAGGTGATCATGTGGCCTTAATGACAAGAACATTGCGGCATATTTTCTAAGCCGTCCTTCAATTCCTTCATCTGCAGTCTTAGGAATCAACGGTCCTGATCTAGTCCTCATCATATAGGAGCGCCAAGCTAACTGTATATTCACGGCAGCCCACGTTCTCCAATTTGATGAGTAGTATCTTGCCGTTCTCTTGAGCCTGTTGTTGGCAAATCTGTACCTGAAGTGCTCGGTAATGTATCGAAGATCGTATGCATCGAGACCGAATGCTTCAGTAAAATCATTGCAGGTGAATGTCGCTGATGAGGCCGGAAGACGGTCTATAAAGGGACGACGAAGGCACCATGAAAGGAGTTCATCGCCTAGAAATCCGCCAGGTTCAAGTATGCTGGTGGCAATTACGCCTTTGCTGAGGCCTTGGCTACGTTTGACGTGTCCGCCAACAATAAACACCATCCTTAGCACTGGATCTCCTTCTCTTATTATCTGTCTCATGCGGACACTACAAGTTGTTTAGCAAATTTCCATGTTGTTATAGCTTGGGAGTCAAGTAATATGTTTTCGGTTTTTATTTCCGCACCTTTTCATCTTTGGAATAAACGAGAGGCTTGACGCGATCGCATATGTTGTCGAGAATTAGATCATCTAAGCTATGGAAAAGTGGTACCTAAGAAAAAGAAGTTGCAATTTAGCAGGGTATACTGAGATGAGATGATGACCTTTTTTTTTTTTCTTTTTGGTTACCTTTTTGATCAAGTCTAGGCAAAGGTGGCGTTTGATGTCCCTCCGAAGCCCTTCGGGAAGCTCTTCGATCAATTTCATCTCTTGTTCTCCTCCCATGGTATCCCATGTTTCGTATTCGAAATGGCGAACTCGTCTCCTTAAACTAGAAGGTAACTGCCTTCTTCTCATCCACCATTCAACATCTCGGCACCTTAACTGAAACTTTTTCCGGTTTGCCATAACTACATGTAAAAATACCTGTAGAACAATCACAGGGCCTTTGGTAATGGTAGTTTCTCCAAATTTCTCCGAAAATCAGAATCCGCTTGATATAAAAATGAATATTTACAAAGCTAATATTATATATATTCACCTGAATATTCCCGACCAACAAGGTGAAGAGGAGCAAGCCCCCGAGGACAATGCAAATGCTGAATGCTACTTCTACAAGGTTACTAGTCGGGTCAAGCTCGTTGCCGAATGAGCTGTAAGTGTTAATTTAGCACAATGTAAGACACATTTTTCGACTGCAACATCAAAGTCCGAAGCTGAAGCTAAGTTGGTACTAAATGTCATTCGAATTAGGACAGCCTTAACAACTGCAGTATCTTGTGTTATATTCAAGCATATTTTCGAGCATATTTCGGAAAATACCAAAAATCGATATCAAGTCATTTGAATTATATTGAAGTCACAAACTTTCATTCTTTTGTAGATTACCTCAGGTTCAATAAACCCCAAAATATGGGATAAAGAATCTTAACTGCCAGAGAATTGCTCGAAAAGACCGGAAGGGCAGGTTCATAGATCCCATAGGGGAATGGTCCATCTGGATCGAAGCACAACGACTTGGTCATTAATGTCGAGTTCCCTACGCATTGACTTTTTAACACGTTTACCAGTGACAGATGCTGACCGCAAACTGTCTCCGAGCAAGACAAAGATAGATCGCAACGAGGGCTTCTTTCACACTGTTGTTGGAGGCATGTGACAACACGTTGTGTCGCTAGGACATACCAGCATCCTCCGGTGACCTGTTATAGCAACAAAACGAAATGTCCCGAGAAAGTTTGTGAGAGTGTCAAATGTGACGAAAGCTTTAGTAGACACTTAAAATATGCAGAGAAGGAAATGCAAAAGTAGACTCACATGAGATGCAATTAAGTAGGCAATCAGATTAAGGCCGAATCCCCACCAAACGGAACCAAATATATAGCCTGTAACTTTCCTCATTCTTCTCATCAAACAAAGGCTGTGGTAAACCTTAGGGATGAATTGGAACAAGAAAGTCAG
>JAQSVH010000014.1:1057346-1071565 GCA_029448705.1 Adansonia digitata
TCAGGATCTCTCTCTTTCTTTTTCAGAGGATAATAGTTGCACTGATGATCGATGGATGTTGGCATTGACTCTTGACTAACTTTAGTGAGTGTTTTGAGCTTACTTTAAGGAGAAGTATTTTATATATTAATTCATAATATAATAAAAATATTAATAAAATAATACATATTTTATAAAATATATTTAAAAACATAAAATTGAGTAAATAAAATATGGACCACTTTGTAGTACTCATCAGCGAATATATTCACCTCCTTTATTTATTATTCAGCCAACGATCAACGCCCAACCTTATAAGTCTTATCCGAATAAGTTGAACCTTTTTCTAATTTAATAATTTATTTTTGTATAACAGAAGGAAAGCAGAAGTATTGATATTTACATTTTATTATTATTATTATTATTATTATTATTATTGTTGTTGTTGTTGTTAAGTTACAAAAAGTTGTGGAGGAGAGGACCGAGCGACGAAGCCTTGCACAAAGACTTTGTTCATTAAAATTATGGCTTTTTTGGTGTATGGTGTTACGGAAAGGATTAACGAGTTACTGAGTCAAGAACCGGAACTTTTGAAGGGAGTTAAGGATGAAGTTGATCGGATGATGAGAGGTCTTAGGTTGATGAAAAGCTTCTTAATAGATATTGATTCAAGACGACGTGAGGCTGCGATTAGTGACTTGGTTGTAGAAATCAGACGTGTAGCTGTTGAAGCTGAGGATGCCATTGATACTTTTGTTCTCAAAACTTCATTCAGGAGGGAACGAGGCATCTCGAGTGCCGTCATAAGATCTGCTTGTTTCCTTGAAGAAGGATGGATAATCCACAAAACCAAGTCAAAGATAAAGAAAATCGCGAACAAAATCACCGACTTGACTGGACAATTGGAACAACTTGGCATAAAACAGTCAACAAGCGATGCAGAAAGCTTAAGCTCTTTAAGAGATCGGAGGCAAAGACTAAGAAGGTATTATCATCATATCGGTGGAAGTAATATCGTGGATGGGAAAATCGAAGAATTAGTCGCAGTTCTGGTGGGTGATTCACGGCGTACTTGCCAAGTTGTTTCCATTAAAGGCAAAGGTGGTTCAGGCAAGACCACCCTTGCTAAGAATGTTTACAACCACAGCCGTGTTAGGGATCATTTTGTTGGCCATGCTTGGGTATATGTATCGAAACAATGGCAAAGAAGAAAGATCTGGGAAGACGTGTTAAACAGCCTTGGTTCTTTCAATGAGACTGGTAGCAAGCAAAGTGATGAAGAGCTAGCAGGTAAGTTGTTCAAGTTCTTGAAAGACAATAAATGTCTGGTGATTCTTGATGGTATTTGGTGTGTCGAGGCTTGGGATGGTATCAAAGTTGCATTTCCGAGCAAATCCGAGACAGGTAGCAAGATATTGCTCACTACCCGCGCCGAGGAACTACCTTTATATGCAGATCGGGACGGATATGTACACGAAACGAAGGGGTTAACTGAGGATCAGAGCTTGGAATTGTTTCATATGATTGCTTGTTCTGAAAGAGATTTTAAAGGTATAACATCATTATCTTAATTATTCAATTCTCTAGTTTTAAATTAATTCAACATTGGGCATCTATGTTACCCTGACTCGAGACGAACGAATATTGAGTATGTATTCAACGTAGTATAACACGTACCAAACTCTATTCCTGGATTCTTAAATCTCAACCATAGAAGTCAGTCTTCTCAGTAAAGGCCTTCAAGCCTTAATTTTGAGTCTTAACAACTATTTCATTGTTGTTGTTTTTGGAAATTTTGCAGAGTGGTTTTCAAGAAAGGGAATTTTAGGGGAGGAGATAGTTAAACGTTGTGCTGGGTTGCCGTTGGCCATTGTCGTGATGGGAGGAATTTTAGCTACAAAGAGCTCAGCCGAAGAATGGGAAATGGTGCTTAATCAAGTGAAGTCAAACTTGTCAGGGGAAGACGTACAGTTAAACGTTTCAGATGTGCTGGCCTTAGCTTATGATGATTTGCCATACTATTTAAAGCTATGCTTCTTATACTTGAGTCATTTTCCAGAGGGTTACGAGATACCTGTCATCAAACTGATTCAATTATGGGTTACGGAAGGTGTTGTTCCATCAATGCAACATGGTGACGATGAAGGGGAAACGATAGAAGATGTCGCGGAGTCCTACTTAATAGAGCTTGTAGAAAGATGCATGATTCAAGTGGGAGAACGAGAGGCAAGCTCCAAGATCAGAACATGCTATATGCATGATATCATGAGAAAAGTATGCTTGTCAAAGGCCAGGAAGGAAAATTTCATCGGCATCATTAAAAAACGTCAAGATTCATCGATAGATGACAAGTTTTTTTGTCCTACAGTCCCAAGACTTGCCATCCATGAATACCTTCCTATACAACACTTCAGGAATCCCCACCTCAGGTCTCTGTTGTTCTTCAATAAGATATATCCGGACGAGTTAATTAGTAGCTCTCTACGACGATCTACTGAAATTTACTTGAGAGAAGATAAGGCATGGATCTCAATGCTTTGGCAACTATTGAAATTTATGCATAAATTCCGAAGCATATTGAAATACCTGTTAAACAATTTCAAGCTGCTTAGAGTCCTGGATTTTGAAGGGGCTGATATTTATATGGAAGGGGAATTTCTCAGTGATATTGGTAAGCTCTTCAGGTTGAGATACTTAAGTCTAAAGAGCATTACTTGCGTGTCAAAGATACCATCAAGTTTAGGCAATTTGAGGTGGTTGCAAACATTGGATTTGAGAACTAACGAAGAGTTTCCGGTCCGAATACCAGATGTGATATGCAAGATGGAAAGATTAATGCATTTATATCTCCCAATGGTGTGTGATAGTAAAACCAAATTGAGGTTGAATACTTTGAGAAACCTAAGGACGCTTGTGAACTTTAACACTAAGAATTGTTATGTAGTAGATCTTCGTAGCATGACAAATCTGAGGGAGTTAAGGATATCAAGGCACTTTCATATAGAAGATTTTCAGGAGAATTCGGGTTCAAATCCACCAGTCATTGCAAGTAACCATCTTCGATCCTTGTCTATCCTTCGTCCTGAACAAATAGATCTGAGACATTTGACACACATGCTTTCAAGCTGTAATCATCTTTCTGAGCTGAGTTTAACTGTGTTAATAGGAGAGTACTTACCAGCATCCCTCCACTTTCCTGACCAAATCACTTGCATGTCCTTAAGTGAGACAAAACTTAGTCGTGATCCAATGCCAGACCTAGGGAAGCTACCTAATTTAAGGGTTCTCGAATTACAAGAGGCATTCACTGGAAAGGAAATTCACTGTTCCACACAAGGTTTTCCAGAACTAGATTCCCTCAAACTTATTTCTAATTCTAATGTAGAAAATTGGAGAGTGGACCTACCTTGCCTGCCTAAACTTCGTCATTTGGAGATCATCGATTGCAAAAGCTTGAAGATGTTACCAGTTCAATTGAAGTCCATCAAAACCCTTGAAAAGCTGAAGATTGAACTGATGCCAAAAGCTTTCAAGGATAGAATAACATTTGGAGGCGATTGCAGCGAAGTTAGGCACATACCCTCAGTTATCTTTCAGAACTGTTACTGAAATTATGATACTGAATGGGTATGTTCATTAAGTTATACTCTCTTTAAAAAGAACCATATATTTCTAAAACTGTTATCAGGATACCATTTATTTTTCATCTTAATTGTAGTTTTCGTTATTGTCTTCTGATGAACCCATCTTTGATCCTGAGTAATGCATAAAAGGACTGAAATTATAAAGTTGTAAGGTGTAAGGTATAAAATTATATTCGTCGAGTTTTTTTAATTTCACAAATAGAATTAAAAAATTGTCGCATATCACATGTCTTTGTTAAAATTAAATAATATACTTTTGTTTCAATTAATTGGAGTATTAAAGCAAAAATATGACTGCCCACAAAAATAAGATTTATTAGCACAAAATGTATCTTATTGTAGGCTTTTACAAATAATAAAATTTTTATACATATCATCTCTCTTCTTGTAGGATTGAAATGAAAATGTTAAAAAGCTTTAATGCTTAGTTATATACCCCTTTGTTACTTATCTTTTCAATTAGTTTAATTAAGTAAAAAAGACCATTCTTGAACGGTATTGAATTTCCTTGATACAGCATAAATTAATGGTCTTGTGTACCAAGTAAATCTTATTTTCTTTTTAATTCCTAAGCTTACTTTTTTTCCATCATCTTCTGCTCAGTCTGACGCTTAAATTTTGTTCTATGTTTGATGTGATTTGTAGCCCTGCCCGAGCCCTCCTGGCTTCTCTCATGATCGTGAATCTGTGGATAGTTGGAAAATAACTGCAGTGACACAAGTGGCTCGCAGTAACGGGAAAATGTAGTCCAGCTTGGTCTGAAGGTGTTTCTGATAGATTTTTCCTGGTGTCATTTTAGGATTATCCACTTGGTCCTATTGGTGTTCAAGAGTCGAACAATGCTGAATTGCTTGCCATTAAATTTGGTTTGAAGTTTATGAATATCTTCAACAGGGAAGCAACTGTGGAACTGTTTTTTTTTGGCTACTGTTACGCTTGTTTTTATGGTTTTAACTTTCAGTTGTTTTCCCTTCTGCTTTTTCAAATTTCTCTGGTGTATTTGAATGTTGTTGGTTTTGTTTTGGCTTGGATGCTTCGCTTTGTTTAGTTTTCTGGCTATCATTTGGTTAAGGTGTTCTCTTTTGACTGTAATCAAGCCCCCTTTTAGCATTAAGAAAACTTTCATTTTGTTGATGTCTTTTAGGATGATCGAGTGTCTTAAACTCTTTCGAATTCTGTGTAAGAATTGCGAAAAGAATTCAAGCAGGTATTAATTAGTACCTATTTAGGATGACCTGCTGTTGTCGCATATTGCCCCTTGGCTGTGTAAAGGTTATTAGACAGATGGACGATTTTGCCTCCAGACCCGAGCTCTTTGCCATGTCAAGCGTGGTTTTTTTCCTTATCAGGTGAGATAACTAGCAAACTACATGACGGCTAGGTATCCTCCTGGGCATTAATATAAATTGTTGGGCGTCCATGATTGAACCCTGTTTCGGGCCCTAAGACTGGCAGGCTCAAAGGATGTTTAACACATTTGAAACGAAAATCATTTTCATTCCAAGAAGCTGCCCATAAAATTAAAATGCAACATTCTAATTATTATAGTTATTTCTTTTATAATGTGCAGTATTGCTCAAGAAACTTTACAGGCTAAAAGGCAATTTAAAGAGTTCGCCAATTATGTTGATGACTTCCCTATAAAGTTACATAATATGTGGGTTGATATATGAAAATAAATTCAATGCAACTCTAAAATCTCTCCATCGTTCGGAAGCTTTGAACCCTAATTCACCATCATATTAATCAATCAACATTTCTCCACTTGTTGGCTGTATTGTTCCTTTGGAGCTCTGCATGTTCAACCCTGCTCCCTGCCTCTTCAATTCCTGGGACCTGATAAACTCTTCGATTCTTGCCTTCAGTTCAGTATTCGGAATCAGCATTTCCGCAGTAAGATGAGAACGATTGAATGGATCAGACTGCAAATTACATCAAATTAGCAAGCACAATAGTATCATAGAGTTGGTGATTTCGGGAAAACATTATCATTGTAAGAGTAGAACTCGTGAGGACATACGCTATCACTTAGAAGATGTCTCTGGATAACAGGCCGGTCTATTGTGATCCTCGAAGATGGTAAGATAACCGGATCCTTCATCAAAGTATACTGCAGGAAAGAATTAGAGTATTTTTAGGGTCAGCAAATTTTTTTTGTTCTTTTCCGTTTCTTTGAAGTACACAATAAATGGATAAATAGACATACCTGAATTGGATCAAGGAATTCATCAGGTATATCTCCAAGGGTGGCTTCAGTGTCCATGGCCTCTGAAGCAGCAGCCTTAGCCTTTGCACCAAGCTCGATAAAATCTTGTATAATCCTCCCATCCTCGCCTATTCTTCGAAGAACATCCGCTGCAGCACTAAACAACTGGAGGAAACCCGAATTTATCAGATTGTGCTTTAATGAACTATCAGGCTCCAATGAGAACAAGGATTACAATCCTTTAATTACTTAATCTAACAAAAGCTTAACTATGGCTAACAACTACCTGTTCATTGTATGAACGACCATCACTGGAGATGGCAGCCGGAAATATGTTTTTGGCATCACCCTTTGCCAGATGAACATATATGCGGACAATCTTCAAATGAATAAAATAACTGTAAGTGCATATCTCTTTCAATTCTTCATCAACACACAAATATTTTGCTCAAATACAAGCAATTGGCAGTACATAAAATATCAGTTAAATTCAAAGTCACTTTCCAAGCAAATTGTTAACCGTTTACTTCCTCCTTGTATTAGTATATACCAAAAATGAAAATTCTACATTTTGCCAACCTGCTTGAGTAACTCTTTCGGACGGAACTCATACTTTTCAGGGTCTTTCAGAGTAAGAGATTTTCTCTGAGGGCCTACTAATTGCAATAAAAAGTAATTGAGCATACTTGCCACTCTTTCAACCTGGACAAAAAAGGGGAACAAGGAACGAATGCTGATTAACTGAATATTAGATGAAAGGAGACAGCAAGGTAAACTTCATCAAAAAATGGAAAATTGTCCGCATAAATTTGACAGATGACAAGCATAGGGGCGGATGAAAAGATGTTACCATCTCAGGGAGTAGAAATGGAGCCGTAATCTGCTCAGATGTAAATGCCAGCATGCTAACATCCTCATTTGCTAACTTCATATCAATCCGTATAATCTGAAAATAGTCAGTAACAAATGTTTAATTGAAGTCTAAATTCAAAAACATGAATCACACATACACATGCAAAAGATGAAAAAGAGAAAGGGAAATACTTACATTTTCCTGGGAGTGGAACAGTCGAGTTCTCTCTTGCCTCTCCTGAGCCGGCCTGCGCTCCCATTCTGCAGTATTTGACATCTCTGCTTCAAGCTCTTTGAGTTCAAGAATTTTGTTCAGACTTTCATCAAGGAGGTAGATGCTATCATTGATCAGGAAATTCAAGAAATTCAGATAAACACCCTTTTCTTCTTCCTTAGCGATCTGATAGAAGCATATTACATTTCAATAAAATTTGGAAATGCATTGATTGTTAAATTAAAAAACAAACCATAGAAAGTTCGACATATATGGGCCGATGAAGAAGATCCTACCTGTTTCCAAGCATTACGGTGACTAGGAACTTGCCAAAGATATTCAAGAAGTTCAGCAATATTATGGCGGATGTTGAACTTATCGTAGAACTGCACATAGAGAAGAAGCAACCAGTGCAATACATCAATGATAGTCCAAAACAACAGTTGAGACAATGAAAACTCAAAGAAATAGTAATATTAAAAAGAAAGTAACAGCATATCTGTAATTAAATTGTTAGCAAGCCATCTCGTTTGGTCACTTCTAAATATGTAGCAAATACCTGTGTATGAGAACCAGTGAACTCGATGTCAACATATAGCTTCAAAAGATTCCTCACAAGATATTCCAAAGACAGTTGATGCCCTTCGAATAGTGTAGATGTCGCAGATGAACCACTGGAAAGAAAGAAAAAAGTAGTGTAAACTTAGGGAAAATTTCTTAAGCGAGAAACACATGATCGAATGAGATTTGAATAACCTTCTACGCGGCATCCAACAGTTCAATACTTCAACCATTTTTGCCCTGAGATAGGGATTCTTGATAAATTGGGGACTTGCCATAAACATAATGATAAAATTCATAAAATCATCCTGCCAAGCAAAATGCAAAAGAATAAATAAATGAAACGTGTAACAATAAGAATGAATTAGTGTGTATATAATAGAGCTGACCTCTATTTAATGCAAAACAGCAAGACCTACCAGTAAAACCCCATCCAGAGCTTTTGGAATCCGGGAGGCAAATATTAATAGTTCCATAGCATCTTCCACAAAGTGCTCCGGCATAGAAGCAAATTGCATCGGACAAGTAGATGGCAGGGGCATTTTAAATCCACCAACCAAGCCAACTAACCAAACCACCATTAGGCGATAGAATGAAAGTGCACGGTGAATAAGCGCCCCATCCTTGTCAAACGAAGAAAGAAATAATTCAAAACACTACGAATTTATAATTTTTCCTTTCCCAAATAGAAAATCTCGTACTTCCGAAGGGGGGGGGGAGTTCATATAGAATAAAGGGAAAACAACAAAGAGATGACTCCAAAATCTACCAGATAGCCAACAAGGTTCCAATTAACAGCAAAGACATTAATTCACTTTAAAGTTCAGTAGATAAGCAAATCCATAAGCGTCACCTATTTTTCTCCTACTCTTCATTATTCTTTAAGTACCTGTGTCCAACATACGTGTCCGACACATATCCGGACAAAGGTGTGGAGATATAACCCTCCAAAGATCCTCCAAATACATGAAAAAACTTAAGAAAAATTAAACATACCCACGTCGAACAAATACGCACATCTAAGAACTCACACCCGAGTCCAAGTGACATAGTGCGTCACTATGTCATGTGTGTGCACACACTTTAGGGGGGGAAGTGGCAAGAAGTACCCTCAAAATTTGAGCCTCATAACAGAATTTTTCCTGTGAATACAATTCTATTTCCTTCTCAAGCCTAGATATATCCAGCTCCAGTTGCGGAGAAGGTGCCTGCCCTTGCATAGCTTTCAAGGTGGCAAGACTATCTTCACACCTTGAAATGTCCTGGTTTAAGGAAAATCAAATAATACCGTACATCAGTAGAAGCAAGAACAAAAAAAAACTCAAGGAATCAGTAATGCATTACCTGGACTAGATGCTTAAAGTCGGAAAATGCCTTTAGGAGGCCCAAATTGAGTACCCTAGCAGTCATAAAGAAGCATTCACAAATAAACGGATATTTAGCTTTTTCACCACTACTTCGAGTTGGCTTCACATTGAGGGCACTTCCAGAACTGGAAGCTTCTTGAGATTGCATCAAACCCTTTTCACCATCACCACGTAGTCTGCTCCCATCAGTTTTCACAGGATTATCTTTATTGATCCATTCGGCAACTTCTTCCGAGGTTGCATACAAAGCAGTTAGCTCCCTAAAACGGGTTCAATATCAATACTTAGGAAAAGAATCCAAAGCATAATGACAGTTTGAAGCAAAATGATCTCCATTGAAATATAAGGCCGTCACCTCAAATACAAACGATTACTGTAGAAGACATAGTTTGGATCGATTTTATCTCTTTTTGTTAAATTTGCATCCAAAAACGGTTCAGAAAGTTGGAGCATAACAGCACTGAGATTGACAAACATGCCAGAACTAGCACAAGACATAGGTTCCACCTGTCATAAATGTCCTCAAAAACAATGCGTCAAAGTAGCCAGAGGGTAGCGACATAACAAGATATAACATTCCCAAAGGTTGAAAGCAAGCCTCAAATAAATTAGCTAAATACTATTAAAAAAGGAGTCAACCTTTTACTGAAAACATTCTTAGGTAGAATAAATCAAAGAACAAGTTCTAATTAATCAGCATGCAGTATTAATGGCCATAGTTAAGCTCTTGATGTATTCAAAGTGACAATCAAAATGTCATTCAGGAGGAAAACCTGTATATGGGCCCTTGATGCATTTTTATTGATGACTTCTGCAAGATACTCGAGGACACTGTCACGAGTCTCGCTGTTTTTAAGAAGACAGAGGAGAACTTCCGCCAGACCATCATATAAAGTATTCATGAGAGTCTTGATTGTGGTGAATGAAGATAACAAGTCAGCTGCTCGTCTAGTTGATGCGTCTGAGAAGCACTGCTGTCTGTAATTTCAAAAGATTAATTTATTACTTGACAAAAGCTAATAGAAAAAAAAATCATAGATAATGATAATTGCATAAAAACTACTAAGGGTGAGAAAAAAAATTAAACTATGAAACAAGAACAATGGCACAGATCTTCAAACATAACTTAAAATCCCGAAGGATCTGTAAAACATACTAATAAATTCCGAGTGACCTCTAATAGGAAGATTGCTCCTCTTAGGTTTTCTGGAGCCCTCAATGAGAAAACAGTTAATCAATCTTCCCATTAGAGGTCATTCCCAAAAGAACCTGAGGAGCAATCAAGACTGCTGTAACATACATAATTAACAGCCAACAAGCAACATAATTTTGAGTCAGCCATCCGCAAAGATTCCAATAGTTCACATTACTGAAACATCAAAGGCTACAATTCACTGCCATAGCTAGCCCACTATCCAAACAGCAGATCTCTGTAAGTAACTGCACCAAGCAAGCTGGACAACGCAATTAAACCATGGCTTGGTGGTGTCATTCAGCTCAAAACTGAACATCTCTTTCCTTTTACAAAGTATTTACAAATGCACAGGCAAGATACCATTCTGAAACTTCACTCAATGCTTGCTCAAAATGAGCAACCCTGATATAAATGCTTCATAATACTATGTATTATAACAGCCCTAAGATCAGTTGCCCTAGTAAACTGAGCATAAGCAACATTAATTTGAACTCCTTAAATTTTAGCCCCACATATCCAAAGACTTCAATCATTCAATCCATTCTGCAAAGCAAAATTACATTCTACGGAGCCAGCAATGTTTTCGATAACTTCTTATATCTGCTCCAATAGCCACTAGAAGTCCAGAAGCAGATTAAATATGATAGTTAAATATATATATATATAATGAGGTCATACTCGTTCTCAATTAACACCAGACAACTAAACAAGCATTACCACAAACAGCTCACACATACACATGGGCCTAAAACACAAAATCAGCATCTAAACTCACCCAACATCAGGCTGGCTCTTGAAAATGGTATGATCAGGCAGAGCGCTAACATGAAAAAAGGGACCTAAAATGCTAGTCACTTCAATAACACGTCCATTCAGGTAAACCCCTTTAGGAATCCACCAAGGATGATTAACCAAGCTCTTAGCACCAACAGGGAATTTAACCAAATACAACAAAGCCCTCAAAGGTTGCTGAAAATTTCCCAAAGCTGAAACTTTCAAAACACTCCCTCTTAAATCTTCATACAACCCCTTTAAAATCGGGTCCAAAGTATCAAAATCCGAATCCTTAAAGAACTCTTCCAAAAACCCAGGTGGACATTCAACGCCACTTCCCAAATCATTCCCTCCAAACCCATCAAGCATTATTCCACTCGAAACTTCAGCAAAAATTAATGGAAGCAAAGGCGAACTCGAAGACGAAGAAGAACCTGCTTTTGGGTTGCTATCCCTTAAATTTCCATTAGGAAACAAGTCAGGATTTCCCAGATGAATCCTACAATAAGAAACAGCCAGCTTCTTAGCCTGTTTAGCAGCAGATTCCATCTCAGAACGCAGCGTTTTGTCTTTCATGTTGGAAATCTTCTTGATTTCTTCATGAGCTCTCTTGTAACAACCAATGAGATAATTAAAAGGAGAATCTGACTTGGGGAATTCACCAGAAAGACGATCAATTAAAACCCTTTCCATTAAATCACGCGAAAGTAAAAGACTTTTTCCTTCACTTAAGATCTCAGCTGCTGTCATCTCAAGGTAAACAACTCTTGGATCAGAATTTTCTGGGTTTTCTTTGAGGGTCACAAGGAAGATTTTCCTCAGGATTATATCCTCTATTTCTTCTGGGGTTCTTTGGGGTTTCTGGGTAGCCATAGTTTCGAAGAAAAAGAGATTAAAAAAAAGTTTGTTTTTCCCCCTTTATTTCCCTGAGAAACAAACAAGGCCTTCTATTCCTGGGAAAAAAAATTTAGGCTTTGAACATTGTGGTGAAGAGAGACAAAGAGTTTGAGGATGTTGGAGGATTGAGAGATGGATTGGACGATGTCAAAAATGTTGAAGGAAATTCTGGTTGTGTTCTTTCCGAACTTGTTCTATTTTTTTTCCAAGTCTCGGTAGACTTCTACGAGGCTGAGTACTTTAGGTTGTTGGTGCAATAGGATGGTGCCACGTTGAAGTTTTTTGTTTTTGGAATGATAAAAAATATTTCTATTATATTTATATATCTTATTATATTATAATTACATTTAAAATATTTTACCTTCAAATAATAAATTAATATTTTATATTTTATAAATATTAATACATAAAATTATATTATATTTTAATTATTTTATTTAATATTATATTCGTATAATTTTATATAAATTTATTAGATTCAGATAAATTCAAGTATTTCCTGATTTTAAACAGCTTATTCAAAATGCTCTTTAATTTGTTATTTTAGTGTAAAGTAAGGATCTGAATGTAAATTGCTCTTACAATATTTAATATTAGACATATTCGAATATGATATATAATATTATATTATAAATATATAAAAATATTTTTAAAAAATGAAATATATTGATATTGAACATGATTTTATATACGGTACCCAATCAAAATTACAAAATGTCAAGTGAAAGGCCTTACATATATATATATATATGCAAAAAGCGCTGTAAGTTATTTTGTAACTTGAGTCACTTGGTCTAAATTATTATTTATATAATAAAATAATAATTTATTTAAATTTAGTCATAAATTTTAATGAAATTTATTTTTTTAATATTATTTTTTTAATATTATTTTGAATTTAAAATGAAATTTTAAGTTGACTCGAACTTAAATAAAGTAAGTTTCTTTTGAATTATAATTCAAGCTCACTATAAACAATTCTATCCAAAATAGCGTCAAACAATACTTCTCATTATTCCTAATATTCTTTGTTACTAAGTAGGGAACAAAAAAAAAAAAAAATTGACGAAGGTTTCGAGGTGTATAACAATACTATTTTTTTTAAAATTTTATTCGTACCTATCATTAATATGATATGCAAAAAGGTCACTGGCATATAAATATTAAGGATACAATGAAGCCCAATAAATGATGACGTTTTGCATCAACGATATCAATTCACTATGCACTAAAAAAATATGTAGCAAAACTATCAAAATTTGTTTACAATTTTTTTTATATATGTCTTCCAAAACATAGGAGTCTATTTATAAATAATTAAATATCAGTTCATATAGATATAACTATCTAAATATATGTCCTTTTAAATAATCACATCATATGACAAATAATCATCAAGCATTACCCTTAATTTAATAGTTAAAAACATTACTTTATAATTTTTAAAGATATAACTTTTGACGATTGTGAAAATGTTCAACATCCTTACAATCCATGAAAAACTAGAAAGTCAAAATTACAAGATGAATGAGTGTTGTTTTAGCAAAGCCGATGTATCAGTTGATTCATGTCACCACATCAAAATGGATCGTTTCGCCAGAAAAATCAAACCAAAGAGCCACATCACATCGTTTTTAGAGCAATATCTTGACTAGTAGATTTCAGTATATTTCGTTTATGCTTGACGAAAATCAGATGAACATTAGACATCGATCGAATGCTTCGGATTAGCAGATGGCAGGGCCGCATGTTGATCTCCCTGTACTTCCAGCTTTGCCCGAATCCCGGAGAGTAAACTAAACTGGCAAAAGCTCAATGCAACTGAAGTTTAAGGATTAAAAAAAAAAAAAAAACTTTAAAGCCTTAGTGTCCTCCATGAATGACATAAAATACATATTAAGGAACTAAGAACAACCTAAGGAAACCATAAATGCATCTGTAACGAGCTGTTTCTAATGAAGGCTGTGTTGAAACAGGCATAAAAATGGCGGCCTCCAATCAATTTTTTGGTAGAATATGACGCGCACATCTTCGCTAACAGGTCCGATTGATACGACCATGTTCATGCTTTCGGTATGGCATGCCAGACTTTTCGAGCAAATCCAAGTCCACATGTATGTGAGTTTTTTCTGCTGCAAACCAGAATTCTCATCCTAACTCTTTAACTTCATATGACATATCATGGCAAAGCAAACATGTATAAATACAGGTGCAAGCATTGCAAGTGACTTTAACAGGTTTATTGAAGTGCCCATATCTAACACATATCCTAACATAGATATGAGGATATAATTCTCGGAGACTTTTCAAATTATAAGCAAAAAAATTGAAAAAAAAATTAAACATACTCATATCGGACATCTATTTATATTTACATCCGACATTAATACTTGAGTCTGAGTAAAGAAATAGAAATTCAGGTCATTACCGATTGATAAAGTTAGAGAGCTAGTTTCTAAAATTAGCATGTCAACCTACATTCACTTGGCAAGTAACTTTGTTGACGGCAAAAAGAACTATTAACCATTAA